>PVIA01003864.1:0-154668 GCA_004024845.1 Tonatia bakeri | reverse complement strand
TTATTTCAGTCAGCATAATGCTTTCCAGTTGCATCCATGCTGTCGCAAAAAGTAGGAGCTCCTTCTTTCTCTCTGCTGCATAGAATTCCATTGTGTAAATGTACATAGTTTTTTGATCCATTCATTTACTGCTGGACACCTAGGTTGCTTCCAACACTTGGCTATTGTAAATAATGCTGCTATGAACATTGGGGTGCATAGGTTCTTTTGGATTGGTGTTTCAGGGTTATTGGGATATAATCCTAGCAGTGCAATTGCTGGGTCAAAAGGCAGATCCATTTTTAGTTTTCTGAGAAAATTCCATACTGTTTTCCATAGTGGTTGTACCAGTCTGCAATCCCACCAACAGTGTACTAGGGTTCCCTTTTCTCTATAACCTCTCCAACACTTGTTATTTGTTGCTTTGCTTATGATGGCCATTCCGACCAGTGTAAAGTGGTATCTCATTGTGGTTTTACAGCCTCAAATAGCTGCTGCAATTTTGAGAAAGAAGAGCAAAGTAGGAGGGATCACAATACCTGATACCAAACTCTATTATAAGGCCACTGTAATCAAAACAGCCTGGTACTGGCATAAAAACAGACACATGGACCAAGTGAACAGAACAGAGAGCCCAGAAATAACCCAAGACTCTATGGTCAATTAATATCTGACAAAGGGGACAGCAACACAAAATGCAATAACAATAGCTTCTTCAACAAATGGTGTTGCGAGAACTGGACAGTTACATGCAAAAAAAATGAAACTTGAGCACGAACTTACACCATACACAAAAATAAATTCAAGGTGGATAAAAGATTTAAATGTAAGCCGTGACACCATTAAAGTCCTAGAAGAGAACATAGGCAGGAAAATCTCAGATATTTCACACAGCAACATTTTTACTGATATGTCCCTCAGAGCAAGGGACATAAAGGGAAGAATAAACAAATGGGATCTCACCAAAATAAAAAGCTTCTGCATGGCTAAAGAAAACAATTTTTTTTGTCATATCACTAGATAACTCCATTGTCTATTAACTGGGAAGTAAATATCTGATAAATGCCATATAACAAAATTCAAACATGATACAAAAATTTACAGGTTACAAAAGAAGCTCTATTTTAGTAAATTTCCAAATTCACACTGTTTAAAAACAGTAGAAAGAAAAATATCTGCCTTGTTATTATGTTCTATAACTTGTACTATATGGACTTTGAAAGGCAGGAAAAATAAATCTCTTCTACTGCCAAAATGATTAGTTGCACAAAGTAGCAAATTATGGGACAAAATTATGCCACCCTATACACAGGGTATGGCACAAATAACACCCCTTTTATTACAAAACTATTTTATTACAAAATCATACACATGTAATTCTATAACATAATAATATCACACTCAAGCACACCATATGACATTTTAGGTGGAATGTTCAAATTAAAACTATAAATTACGCTCATATTCTACCAACCGCACTCAGATATTACTTCTGCTGGACCCTGTACATCATAGAATAAAGGAATACCTTTCCCCTTTCAACTGAAAATAGGTTTTAGAAATTTTAAAGAAACAAATAATTTGCCTTTGGGAAACAGTTTATTAAAATTTTCGTTGGGAGGCACTCCTGTGCCTCCTCCCACCCCAGATCCACCTTCCATCCTTATTTCCAAGCTCCACCTGCTCCTGCTTCCCTGAACCCAGAGAACTTGCTGATCATACTGGCCAGAGCCCAGGGCAATCACAACCCACAGGGCAGGGGCAGTGTTCCCGAAGGTGCACAGCCATGCTCCCACATCTCTCTTCTCGGTTCTGTGCGGCAGAGAGCACAATGGAAATCAGCATTCTTCTTGAAAAATGGGCATTCCTGTAGAACTACCTGCTGACCCTGCTGGTCCCAGGACGCAGATTCAAGCTACTCCAACATAGTGCCCAGTTTTTAAGAGGTGGTACCTTGTTTCTCAGACTGTCAATTTTCTGGGGTGCTGTTGCAGGAACTTTACAGAGGAGAAGAGCACAGAGAAAGCAATAATCTGAGCACTGTGAGCCCTGACATCAAAATTCCACCCTTATCACCACCAACCCCTAATACAGAGGAAAAAGTACAAAGTTACAGTTATACAAGAGGAGCAAGTTCTAGAGACCTACTGTACAACACACTGCCTCTGTTTACCAATGAGTTATTAGCACTTGAAATTTTGTGAATAGCTGGGTCTCACGTGAAGTGCTCTTACCACAAACAATGACAAAGGACACGAAACACAACCTTGAAGGTGATGGATGTATCTACTGCCTGGACTGTGGTGATGGTAACACGAGTATATACCTGTGTCCAAACTCACCAATCATGTACATTAACTGTGTGCATTTTGTATATCTATGTTATCTCAGTAAAGCTATAAAAAGTGCACTGTCAAAAAATAAATATATATATATATATATATTAAGTATACCGCATAAAGTTCTTTTAACAGTGTAACCATTTTACCACAGCAATCATTTAACCTATTAAACATAACATAAATATTTTATAATAATGGTATTTTCCATCATATCCTAGATAAGACTCTTGAGATGAAATACCAAGGGTAAGAATTAATATAAAAGTTCAACAAGGTCAGTGAACTGCTCCCAAAATGATGATGTGATGTGAAAATCCATTCAACTCCACACATTTGGTACATGCGTTGGAAACCTAAGACTAGGTCTCCCAACTGGTAGGCTGCCGGTTTTCTTTAAAACAGAAGCTCTCCAGCTGCAATTTACGGAGCTCTAGGAGACCCCCAGGGGTGCCTTAGCGGAGGGTTCCTGGCCACCCCACCACAACTGCTGACTGAGCAACTCTAGTGTATATGTTTTCATGTCATGTCATGTTTTATCTGATGTATATCCCAGGAAAGACATCTTCAGCTGTTCATCAATATTTCAGTTCCCATCTGTCTAGGTTCTTGATAGGATTGCAGCTCCCGGTTTCCTTTGATGTCAGATGTGGGGCCTAAGGACTTGCTTCAGCCACTGGAATGTGTCACCGTCAGGTGGAAGCTTTAAGGGACAGTTCAGGATCTGTCACCATCCCCTTTCTTTCCTGCATGGAAGCATGTATCCAAATAAAGTCCCCATCAACCTGGGTCCCTGGGTATCTAGAATAAGCAGAAATCTCCTGTCATACCGTTCAGAAAGTGTGAGCAAAAAATAAACTTGGGTGGAGTAAGCCATGGGTATCTGAAGGGTCTGTTACCACGGTGCAGCCTGTCCCTCTGACTGTTACACTGCTAACTAATTTGCCAAACCTATGCCTGAAGGGAAGGGTCAGCAAACAGTGAGTAGCATGTGGGGCAAATCCAGCCAGCCACCCATTTGCTTAAGCTAAGTCTTACTGGAACACAGCCAGCCCATCATTTACATGCTATCTATGGCTACTTTGGGGCTATAACAGCAGAGTGGAGTGATTGTAACAGAGACCCTATGGCCCATGGAAACTAATATTCACTATCTGGCCCTTTGCAGAAAAAGTTTGCCAACCCCTTCTGTATAGCCCCGTGCTAACTAGGTAGTGCTAAGAAAAAAAATAAGTAAGATCTCTTCTCTTTGAGAGCAGATGCTAGGTCTATAAAAACACACTTGAGGCAAAATTTGTTCCTGAAGTGAAGTACAATAGACTACTGGCATCTGTAGTTTTAATATTAGTAACTGTGGCTATTCTCTAGCATCTGCTAAAGGCATTGTTGAAGAAGTGGAATTTTAGAGAAGCAGGGCTCTGGCTTATTAGCGTGGAGAAGCTGCTGTGTAGGAGAGGGACTAAGCTAATAAGTGGCCTAGCTAGTAGACTGTGCAACAATGCTATCTCCTCGCAACGTGGCTGTTCCCATTCAGCTTTAAGGTTTTCAAAGTAACTGTCATGAAAAATCAAAAATTTATCTGGATAACATTAGCCCAGAAATAAAATTAGCTATTAGTGCTGACGGTAGAAGTAATGGACTCTCAGAAAAAGGTCTTAGCCTGAAAACAGACTCTCTGTATGTGTTAAGGGATAGTGTCTCCAGATCAGTGGTGGCCCCCGCTTGTGACAGAAATGAGCCCAGCACTCTCTATGGAAAGAAAATGGTTAAACTGCCTCAGCAAAGGCCTGAGTCTACACAAAAATTGCTCAGTTGATTAGGCCCGAAACTTGAAAGTCACAAAAACATTAAATTCGACAGATCAAGGCCATACACGAGAAACAATTAATGTCTGAATAAAATGCAAACGAAGTTCTTTTTCTAATCCATCTCATCAATAACACTGTGAATTAACGTGTGTTTTACTATTCTATAATGCATCATAGACTAGACTAGCACTTTAGGGAGACCTTGGAGCCAGATGCTGACTTCGAATCCCAGCTCTGACTTTTACTAGCTGTCTGACATTGGCACATTTTCTCAGTTCTCTCTGACTAGCTCACTCATTGGTAAAACAGATATGACAATGTATCTATTATGTTATTGAGTTTTTGTGAAGACTACATTAGTTATATTTTTAATACTGCTAAAAATGGGAACTGGCACAGAGTAAGCATTACGTATGTGTTTGTTAACTAGAGGCCCCAACAGCTCCTTCTGATGTAGACACTCTGGCCTCTCACACACAAGAAAATGAACACTCAGCCCATCCTTGGTTGAAAGATGGCTAGACTGAAAGCCAGAAGGTAAAATCTTAGAGTAAGTAATACTCATTGAGAAAACAATTATTAAATTTACTGACAGCTGTTTAATTCCCATCTGTAAAAAGAAACAGAAATTTTCTGGAAGAACTGGTATCATGTGAGTTTAAAGACTAACACATCACTAGAATTAAAACAGAGAGATGATTGAAGCACTTGAACAAAGTTCTTATTGAGGGGAAGAACAAACCAATTTGTCTTTCTATTTTATCAAGGATGAAGTACAGTCAAACCTCAGTTCTCGAAATGTTTTGGGTCTTGAACAATCTGGTTCTTGACCAAGTTGTTTCCGGAAAAAACATCTCGGTTGTCTAACAAAACTTTGGGTCTTGATTTCGATTCTGTACCTGACAACCCTTTCATGCTGATACCTGCATGATCAGCCATGCATCTCTCAGGCCACAAAGGAGATTTTGTTTTCGAACAAATCACATCTGAAACAGTTGTCTGGAATGAACTGAGTTCAAGAACAGAGGTCCTACTGTACACTTACACTTTTTATACAACAAAAAACTAAGGAGAAAAGAAAGTGGAGACAGAGGCATACATGGGAGCATAATGATATAAAGCATAACACTTAAAATTAGTATTAGGGTCAGCACTGAAATGCTTACATAAGTTTTATTGGAGCTAGAAGGAACCAGTTTGTTTCTTTGTTTTTTTTTTTTGTTTGTTTGTTTCTATGGTTTATTCTTTTCCAGAAAAAAAATGTACAAAAATCTAAGCTGGGCAAAAAAATTGGACCAGACATATTCCTGTCTCAGGCTTTTAAGCCAGGAAGTATTCAAAATTAAAACCAAAGGCAGAATAAAAAACCTGATACCAAAAACTGTAGTAAAGAAAGACTGGTCAGACACTTCTGGGGAGCAGGAAGGAGGTGGAGCCTACATAAATTGTACAAATGCAGACCTTTACGTATCTGCCTTTCCCTGAGTCAGTAACCCTGCGCCTCTGTTCCCGTCCTTATTGACCATTCATGTGTTTTCATTTGTAAAGTGATGTTAACAATTTCTACTACTTTTGTTAGGGTATTTGTCTTATTATTGAGTCCCAAGAGTTCTTTATATATTCCAGATATAAGTTCTTCATCAGGCATATATTGAAAATATCTTCCTGCATTCTATAAATTATTTTTTGTTTTCTTAATGATGGTTTTTGAAGAGCCAAAGTTCTGATTTTGATAATAGCCACCTTATGAATTACACAGGGTAGAGGAAAAGTAGGTTTCCATTTGTCCATATGGGAAATAATATCTAATAGATAATAATACAAAAAACCTATGCTTCCTGTACTCACAACTGTAAGCCTACTTTTGCCCCACCCTGTATTCTTTTACCATCATGCTTTTTGCATCCTAAAAAACTTCACTTACCTCCAAGTTCACAAAGATTTTTCTTTTTTTCTTCCAAAAGTTTTATAGCTTTAGCTTTTATATTTAAAGGTATAATTGATTTTAATTTTAAAGTATGGTATCAGATAAGAGCTGATATTAAGTTTTTACATACAGATTTCTAATTGTTCCAGTAGCATTTCTTGAAAAGACTTTTCTTTCTCCATTTTTGTTGAAGTTTGACAATAAATATGATATATATGTAGGTCTCTTCTGGATTTTGTTTTGTTCCACTGATCTATATATCTGTCATTTCCTCAATACTGTTATGTCTCAATTAGCACAGAAGTAATCAGGTAATATAACTCCTCCCACTTCTTTTTCTATTAAAAAATTCTGTGGTGATCACAAGCTGGAATTTTATGAGGATTGTGTTTAAATTATAGATCAATTTATGGAGAAAACTAAGTCTTCCAATCCATGGACAAGATTTTTCTCTACCTTTATTTAGGTGTTCTTTAACATCTTTTAGCAATGGTTTTGTACTTTTCATGCACAAGTCTTATGCCTATTTTAATATTTCATGTTTTTGCATGATGTAAACAAATTGTACTTTTCCATAATTTTCCAACTTTTTATCGCTAATATATCAAGACACTATTGAATTTGTCCATTGTTTTTGTGCCCTGCACTTCGCTAAGTTCATGTCTTAGCTCTCGTAGCTTTAACAGGTTCATCTCTACTTTTCTTAAACAGTCTACATAGAGATTAATTAATATTACTCACCTTTTCAAAAATCCCTTTCACCTGAAATACTTTTTCTAAATAGAAATCAAATGTTCATGATAATATAGTGTAGCAACTCTGGATTGTTATGTTCCTCTGAGGGTCACTGGGCTTTTGTTCTAGTAGGCGGTTAACCTGCCTGAATCCCACCTGCAAACTTTGCCTTCTATCCAGTATATGGTATGTAGCTGCTGAGAGCTTGCTCTGTTCTTGTGGCTTCCCACTAGGGATTTCTTTTAGGTCGGCTACTGGGGATCTCGCCCATGTTGTGTAATCAGTCAGTAAACATCTGGACAAAGATGAGGCTCAACTCCATGATTATCTTGTTTTGTGATATCTGCTCTAATTTTCCAGCTGCTTTGCTGTCTTTGGTCTCTATTCTCCAACATATAAAACCATAAGCTTCACCCCGGTCGAAAAATACATTCAGTTAAAATAGCCAGAAAACGGACAGACAGGAAAACTGCACAGCTCGACCTTTCTAAGCGATATCTAACTTTCTCTCCAGGCTCTACTTTTGAGGGGTCTTTTCGACCAGGCTCCCTGGATGCTCGCACACACATGCATTTGCTATAGTTCTGTGGTTCTGTCACTGCCAGGATTTCCCCTGTAATTTCCAGATTCCTGAAAATCTGCCACCTTTAGCCAGATTTCTGCAGTCTGCCACCACAATTACAAGAGTGAGAAGGAGCTACTGGGCCAGAAAGCTACAAATTCACAATTCTGACACCCCTCCAATCAGTTTTTTGAGATTAAATTCTCCTCTAGTTTTTGTCCACTCTGTGATACATCTTTAAATAACTGTAATTATTGTTTAAACTATTATTTAAATAATAGCTTTTTATTTAAATTAATATTTCCTCTGTTCTGACCATTGATATCCATGCGAGGTTTTCTGCAGCAGTAGGTGACTATATATTTTAAAACTCAAAAGTCCACAATGGCTATTTGGTCGTTATAAAATCATAATGGCTGTACATGGAAAATGGATTAGACACTTTTAATAAAAAGAGTATATCTTTAGTTTACAAAAAAAAATTTAAATATGCCCTGGCTGGTATGGCTCAGTGGATTGGGCACCAGCCTGAAAATCAAAGGGTCACTGGTTCAATTCCCAATCGGGGCACATGCCTGGGTCGAGGGCCAGGTTCCCCATAGGGAGCATGTGAGAGGCACCCACACACTGATGTTTCTCTCCCTCTCTTTCTCCTTCTATTCTCCTCTCTCTAAAAATAAATAACTAAAATCTTTAAAATTTTTTGAAATATATGATAATCACTGAGGTAAATGAAGAAAAGGTACCCCTTGCTTTAAGGCACAATTGTTTTAAAGGTGAAATTAGCAGGTAAAAAACAAGAACAGGAAAAGACAATTTGATGTACTGTATACAAAGTCAAATTAAAAGGGAGGAAGGAGGGACAAAGGAATCTGATGATGGGCACATTTTATTTCCAGAAGACTTTGCAACAAATAAGAGAAATTATTCCCAAATCTTCTCTTAACTTCTAGGATTTGTTTCTATTTTATTGATCTAAATGGTGATCTACCTTAAAACTTAGTCATATGGGGGATCACTTTTATGTTATAGATAGAAAATAGACAGATATAGAGGAAGGTAGGTATGTTTCTCCTATATTATTTGAACTCTTAGCTTATGTCTCTGACATGGCATCTAGTTTTCTGATTAGATTATAATTGTATTAAACTTTAAGCTGCATTAGGATAGGGACCCCCTTTCATTTGCCTTCCTATCTACTGAAGCTACCACTACACACATGCGCTATGTTTCTTAAATACACATATCTCTGTGTTAGTAAAAGGTTAACTGCCAAGCTTATGTGTGCGTGTGGCACTGTGCTAGGATGCAGAGATGCACCAACAAGCAGAATCTCTCACCTCAGTCTGGTGAGCTATGCCATCATACTTACAACCAACTAAACCACCTGGGTGGTCATGGTTACTATTTTAACAGTAATCACATTTGTATTTATCCACATATTTAGCATTTCTGATGTTCTTCATTCTTTCCTATTGATTCAAATTGCCTTTGGTTGTATTTCCCTTCTGCCCGAGAACAGGTCAAATATTTTTATTTCTTTGCATATCTAATGGGATAATATTTACATTGTAGCAACTCTGGATTCTGTTGTGTTCCTCTGAGGATTATGGCAGAAACGCCATGAAGGAGGAAACATTTTATTACTTGTCATCTGGAGTAGAACCAAGGACACTTCACAGCAGAGGTGACATTTAAGCTAGGCCTTAAAGCCGAAGAAAGATGCTCTTAGACAGAAAAGTGCAGAGTATTAGAGACCAGGAAAATGAGATGAGACAGTGTGTGTATAGCAGTAATCTCAGGAATCAAGAGTTGGTTTTGTCTCAAATCTTGAGAGAAAAGGAACAAACACCTTGGAGTATTAAACTCTCTCTCTCTCTCTCACACACACACACACCCACCCACAAACCAGCAAATTAGAAAATATACCAAATAGTTCTGTAGAAAATAGGGAGCCATCAAGAAAAGTTTTTGAAAAAGAAAGTAAAATAATTAGAAAGATGACTGGCAGCAATGTGAAGGATGGACTGTGAAGAAAAAAGTAATGGGGTTGCAGGTGAAGGTGGAACAGTGTTTTTATTTTCTTTTCTGGAAGATGATCTACAGTAGAACTATAACCATTGTCTAGGTTACATCTTTATGGTCAGCTGTCAAAATAACAAATATATATGCAAATAGTACTGAAAGAGTATATCTAAACTTAATCATAAAACCTAAATAAACAGTTCTTACAAATTGAAAGTACAAGAACCAGAAATAAAACCACTATAATTTCTAGGCATTCCTTTTTCCTTCTACCAAGATAATGCTCTTAAAAAGTCTCTCTGGTCTACCCTGACTGGTGTGGTTCAGTGGGATGGGTGTTGTACCACAAACTGAAAAGTCGCCAAGTTTGATTCCCAGTCAGTGCACAGGCCTGGGTTGTGTGGCAGGTCCCCAGCAGGGAGAGTGTGAGAGGCAACCAACTGATGTTTCTCTCCCCCTCTCTCTCCCTTTCTTCCCCTCTCTCTAAAAATAAATAAAATCTAAAAAAAAAGGAAAGAAAAAAGAAAGTCTCTCCAGTCTGTGAAAGGCACTGAACCCAGATAATACAGATTGTAAGAACCTAATCATGTGTCCTTCTAGTTTCTTTCTGTTTCTTTAGTCTATAAAAACATCATTGTTTTCCTCTATCTATTGTATACTTTTGTTTGTGGATACCAGCTGATTCCAGGGGGATTCCATTAACTTTTATCCTCTTGTAAACACAGAAATCAGCTTCAAATAGTCCTATCCTATTTCTAACAAGATACTGAGCTGCTTTTCAAAGACAACAGACCAAAACCACAAGTCATGCAGCCAAAGTATGTGCAAAGGAGAGAACTATGACCTCCAGCTACACCCAGAACGAAAGTCTCCCCATCCTCCCCATGGAACCAAAGGATCCAGCTGTAACTGGAACTTGAACACTGGAACCCTTTCAGTAGTAAAGGGTCCACTTTTCGGGACAATCAAGTGCTGTAACCCCTTACCATAAATGGCTAAGTTGAAGGTCCTCCAATTAAAACTTGCCCCACCAACACTTCTACATACCTGTTTTTCTAACCCTTTAAGAATCCACTCTGATCCCAGGATCAGGGAAGCAGACTTGGGCTTTCTCCCCATCTTCTTGTTTGGCTGCCTCTTGAAACAAACTCTTGTTATATATTAGATGCTTTGGTGAGTGGTTTTACTGTACTTCATACACATGAACTTGAGTCTGATCTTTCACCTATCTCTTAACGTTGGGTTCCGAACTCCCAGGATATTAATGGCCTGCTCATTGTATGCAACCTTGCAGACCTAAAAGAATCAAGTAGCCATTTCCCAGATGAATGGCAAACAGACTGTTTCCAGGTGTAGCTGCAAGAAAAGGCATCCTAAAACATCATCTGTAGGAATGATGCCCTGCCACCTCCTGGGAGTCCCACAGCGCCCTCACCTTCCATCTGGTTCAGCTGGGCTACAAAAGTGTTATTACTTTTGAATTCAATGTTTTGAACTGCCTCTTACACTAGTGTGCACTTTTCTCCCCCAAACAAGCCACACTGGGATTCGAACTGGGTCCTCCGGTCCCAGTCTCAGCTCCAGCTGCTGTGCACAGGCTGTCAGAGCAGGAACCAAAGTGAAAAAAGAATATCTTAAATCAACCCAGGGGAATGTCTGGATGTAACATGTTCTTTAAAAAAACATGAATTATGAACAAATCAGGAAAATTATGAACATACTTTTTACCTCCTTTAAAAATTTTTTTTAGTTTGAGAAAAATAAAGAAAAAAATAAAGGATTAAGAAAACTGATGACATGCTAGCCAATTTTAATTATGGGATTGCCCTGCAATAAAAAGGAATCCAAAATGTTTTCAACTATCCCAATGACATATACAGAGATAAAATTAAATTAGTGTCTGCTCAGTTCACAGCTGATGAATGTATTTGTTATGCAGTAAATGATAAAAAAAGGGCACAAGACCATGAAAACCACAACAAATCCTTTACCCATCTTTCTTCCACAAAATTCTGCAGAAAATTGTAAAAAAAAAAAAAAGCAGAATGATTCCTAGAACCAAATCCTAACAACCTAAATTACTGGCATATATGTGTGTGTGTGTGTACATTTACACACACACGCACACACACACACACACACACTCATGATTACCATCACTCCATAACACAGACTTTAAGTCAGTGGCTGACACAGATACGTAAAGTGCACTGACAATCTCCTGAAGCAGTTGTAATTAGAAGACACACCTTCACTAAGTAATTCTTTTCGTATCTTCACATCTATGTTTTCTAAACTAAAACACTAATGCAAGCTCCAAGAGGATAGGGATCTGTTTTGTTTCTGCATTACCCTGAGTCTCTAGAACAGCATCTAGCATATAGCTGGTGCTCAAAATAATATTTGTTGAATGAATTTTACAATATGTTAAACTGGCCTTTCAGATAAACTATTAAACCATTCTAGGACTTTCCTCTATGTTTTATTCATTTGGTCACTCGGATGTTTACAGAACACCTCACAAGATACATAAATAAGTCTTACATAAGGTCCTTAAAAAGTCCTGAAGGACAATCTACTTGGGGGAATAAGTCAGATAATATTAGAGACCACGGTAATAGCAAGCCTTCCTGCCCTCCCCCTCTTCCTTCCAGGAACTGCCCCCAGCAAGTCACCCCAAATAAATGAGCAATCCGTGTGAAAATAATGTGTTTCACAAAGAGCACACATTGCCCCTGTCCGACTGCTGCCATGAAGCCCTCCTATGTATATATACTTGGCTACCAGGAAGGTTAAAATTCTGACTCAAGAAATTACTATAAGTGCCATGTGCGGAAAGAGCACTGGGCTGATTTTCCTGGAACAGTCACAGGGAGAGGCGGAGACAGACCTCACTGAAAGGGCTCCCGGTGTGAAGTGTGAAGCGACTGGAGCCCGAGCACTTTGTCTCTTGCTTTAAACCACGCAGCTCTAACTTGACCTGTGTCGGAG
Organism: Tonatia bakeri; assembly: GCA_004024845.1. Taxonomy (NCBI): domain Eukaryota; kingdom Metazoa; phylum Chordata; class Mammalia; order Chiroptera; family Phyllostomidae; genus Tonatia; species Tonatia bakeri. The sequence goes on along the minus strand of PVIA01003864.1, from coordinate 142,302 downwards.
GGCTCTGCTGCAAGGAGACGCCATGACACTACCAAGGGGTGACTTCACTAGACCACGCAGGAGCAGGAAAGGAAAGCAGAGGTGGCCACCGTGGGCCAGGGCTAGAGAGGAGCCCCGGGGTTTTAACCCTGAGTGTCCTGACTTCAGCGAGGGAACCAGTTCCTTATTCCTGTTATAGGTCTGATATTATCAGCATTTCTTCCTATGTCACAAGGCCTTAAACTGCTCAAATGGGACTTATATGTAAAAATAACTTGAAATTGTAAAAATACCACCGAACATATATTATTTTAACTCTTTCAATTTAAGCAGGGGGCACATTAACCCATTTCTCCAAAGTGATGCATAAAAATTATTTTTGTACAGGGCTTTCAAATTTACAAAGAGCCTTTGCAAATCACATCTATTTATCCCTGCAACAGTAAACAGTGAGGCAGTCAGAACAGGGTAGATGCTACTATTTAAAATGAGGAAATGAAGAGAGATTAAGTGGCCTACTCAAAACTAAAGGCATCTTGGGTCATTTGCCTTTTAATGTAGTACTTTTTCCCCACTGTACCCTGCCTGGCTCACAAGGCTGGGAACCTAAGTGCAGTTTAATGCTCACCCACCCGTGCAGCCTCCCACAGCACTGTCAGGGAGGAAGGCAGGCAGGAATGAGGCAGCACAAACCCTGACAGTAGCTCAGCCTAAAATGCAACCCAGCACTTCCAAGGATTTCAGGCCTTTACATTTGGGATAAATAAATGAAAGGAGTGTAGTGTCTAATTTCTTGTACCAACACTGGCAAGTTAGGGCAAAGTACAAAAAAAAAGGTTTTATTATGGCATGATTTTATAATTGCGCCTGAAATGACAGCTGTCATCACATTGTGAGAGGAGGAGCCAACAACTGGGAAGCAATGACCTTGTGTTAAATCTAAGATACAATCCAAGATATTCACATGGACCGGAGAGCACTCAAGAAAGAAACAGTTTATCAAATGACTTGAGAATCGGTCACCTCAATATACCAGATGGACCTAGTGTAAGCTTGTTTCCTGCAAAGTTAGCCATTTAGAGTCTCAAAACACAGAGAGAAACCAGAATAAATTACTGGTAGTTCAAAAGAAACTGCTACAGACCAAATAACAGAATGCTCATGAGTTCAGACAGACCAAAAATCTAAAAGATTATTGACTGCAGAATCCATTTAAAAGCATAAACTCAAAATTCCAACAATGTACTCCACGAATAAGGTACCTGTAAATATTTTCAAAAGGTGTAGCAGAGAGTATCTGCTTCATGCCATAAATATGATAATGTTCAAGAAGCTGAAATATTTTCAAGTCCACCGATGTCAAAAGAAGTTGAGCAAAAGGTAAGGGGAATAAAGTACAAGAAACTTAAATTACACTTATGTCCAACATGCAACTCCCTTTTCAAAAAATAAGCCTTAAGACAATCATAGAATCAGCGATAAATTTTTATAGGGTCATGTTGGAAAATAGGAACAGGGGAAGTTTTTCCTATCCAGAGGGCAGAATGAAAATGTGGACTTTAACGACTTTGTTGTATTCCCAGCCTGTCTCCTCATCAATAAAATACGAAGAAAGCTGCTTCTCGGATGACTGCTGGAGGCTACAAATCACAGTAAGAATTTATTTTTTAAGTTTATTACTATTTTAAAAAACAGCAATAAGTAATACTGTTTTCTCTCACTTCCTTTAACTACTAACGATGGCACAAATCAACAAAAATACCAAATGCAATTCTATTCAAAAAGCATTTCCTGAGAACCTAAAATATTCTTATCACGGAGCCTGATGAGCAGTGAACAAAACCAAAATGTTGTGTCTGGGAAGGGTACTATTTCAGACAAAACACTCAGCTGCACTTGACTGTAGGCTGCGTCTTCAGTATTTGTTTTAATATAAACACAGGGGAAGTTCTGGAAATGTATGAAAAATAAAGAAGCTACTCTATGAAGAGTATGTTGGGATGTTCTGGAAAAGCATGCAGTTTCCGGTCCTGGTCCCTGTGTGAGCTCTCCTGCCAAGCCAGGCGACCACAGAAGGGGACACGATGCGCGTGGCTCACATACTTCGTTACCAATGATAAAGAAGTACGTAAATTTTTTAGCGATTTACTTTTTGAAAATAAAAGGTGTTTACCTCATACCTGTTAGGGTGGCTACTATCAAAACAAAACAAAACATAACAAAAAATTTTTTTGAAAAAACAGAAAATGACTAGTGTTAAAGATGTGGAGGAACTAGAACCCAGTGCACTGCTGGCGAGAGTGTAAAATGTTGCAGGTGCTAAGGAAAAAAGTAAACACAGAATTACCATATGATCCGGCAATATGCCTTCTGGGCTACACCCAGAAGATTTGAAAGCAGGGTCTCAAAGAGATATGTGTACACCCCGTTCACAGCCACATTAGTTATAATAGCTGAAAGGTGGAAGCAACCTAAGCATCCACTGATGGATGAATAAACAAAATGGAGTACATACCATGGAATATTACTCAGCCTTAAAAAGGAAAAGAATTTTGACACATGTCTCAACATGGATGAACCCTGAGGACATTATGCTAAGTGAAATAAGCCAGTCATAGAAGGATAACCATTAAATAGAGATGGAAAATAAAATGGTAGTTGCCAGGTGGATGGAGGGGGAATAGAGTTATTGATTACTGGATATGGAGTTTCAGTTCTACAATATAAAGGGAGTTCTCTGAAGATGGATGGGGGTAATATTTGCAAAAGAATGTGAAACTACTTAATGACATGGAATGGTACATTTAAGAGTTAGGATGGGCACTGGCTGGCATAGTTCAGTGGACTGAGTGCAGGCTGCGAACCAAAGCATCGCAGGTTTGATTCCCAGTCAGGGCACATGCCTGGGTTGCAGGCCATAGCCCCCAGCAACCGCACATTGATGTTTCTCTCTCTCTCTCTTTCTCCCTCCCTTCCCTCTCCAAAAATAAATAAATAAAATCTTTAAAAAAACTTAAAAAAAGAGTTAGGATGGTAAATTTTAAGTTATGTATATTTCATCACAATTTTTAAAAATGGCCCTGGCTGGTGTAGCTCAGTGGATTGAGCGCGGGCTGTGAACCAGGCATCGCAGGTTCGATTCCCAGTCAGGGCACATGCCTAGGTTGCAGGCCATGTCCCCCAGCAACCGCACACTGATGTTTCTCTCTCTCTCTCTCTCTCCTCCCTCCCTTCCCTCTCTAAAAATAAATAAATAAAAATCTTTAAAAAAAATGCACCAATTTGTCACACTATAAACTTAGAAAAATTAAGAGAGGGAAAAAAGAGATGTGTATCACCTATTCAGAAACATTGAAAAAACCTTGAATGTCTTCAAGATTATCCCTATAAATCTATCGCTCACATTCACTGCATTCTAACATGATTTCTTGAGGAGTGGAGCAGGTAGCATTTCCTCTAGAGTGACTAGAACTGTACAAAGCCCACAGCCAAACTTATCTAAGGACATAACTACTTTAAGAAAATTTCAGTTAATAGCTGAGCAATTTTGAATGACTATAATGCTTAGAAGCTATAGTGCCCCATGTTAAACTTAAATCTCAGACAGACAATGAATACATTTTTAATAAAAATATGTCCCAAATATCACATGGGACATACTTACATATTTTTTTAAAAACCATTGTTTAACTGAATTTATCTGTGGATTCTGTATTTTTATTTGCTAAATCTGGCAAACCTCCCCCAATTTCTTCTTAATTTTATTCTGGAATAATAATTTCAATAAGGAAAAGATAAAAAAAATTAAATCATCTATCTGTATATGAAACTGATGAATGTGCTCTTTTTATTTTTAATGATTTTTATTTTTCAATTACAGTTAACATACAATATTATATTAGTCTCCGGTGTACACCCTCGTGATCAGACATTGATATGACACACTAGGTGGGATGAATCTACTGCCCATCTGACGTCACGCACAGTTATCGCAGTACTGTTGACTACAGTCCCTGTGCTGTACTTTACACCCACAGGACGAATGAATGTCCTCTTAACACGAGAGTCATGCTCAGGAAAGCAAAGGCCGGAAAGTGATAATACAGTAACACTACTCACACCGATGCAGAAATATAGCATGCTGTGGTATTTTAACAATAAAGAAATTTGCTTTTCTGGACTTCTATTGATTTATTTTTAGAGAGATGGGAAAGGAAAGAGAGGAGGGGAAACAATGATTTGTTGTTCCACTTATTTTATGCATTCATTGGTTGATTCTTGTATGTGCCCTGACCAGAGATCGAACCTGCAACCTAGAGCATTAGGATGATGCTCTAACCAGCTGAGCTACTTTCTGTTTGTTCATTATTGACATATAAAAATGCAACTGACTTCTGGATTAATTTTGTATCTTGCTACTTTGCTGAATTCTTTATCAGTTATAGTAATTTCTTGGTGGAATCTTTGGGGTTCTCTGTGTACAGTATCATGTCATCTGTAAATAAAGACAGTTTTACTTCTTCCTTTCTGATTTGGATGCCTTTTATTTCTTCTTGTCTGATTGCTATGGCTAGAACTTCCAGTACTATGTTGAGTAACAGAGGTGAAAGCAGACATCTCTGTCTGGTTCCCAATCTTAAGGGAAACACTTGCAGTTTTGCCCACTGAGCAGGATACTGGCAGTAAGTCTGTCATGTGTGGCCTTTATTATGTTTAGGTATGTTCCTTCTATTCCCACTTTGCTGGCAATTTTTATCATAAATGGGTGCTGGATTTTATCAAAAACTTTTCCTGCATATACTGATATGACAATGTGGTTTTTATCCTTCATTTTGTTAATGTGGTGAATCACATTTATTTATTAGCAAATGTACCACACCTGCACTTCTGGAATAAAACCCACTTTACAATGGTGTATGATCCTCTTGATGCATTGCCATATTCAGTTGCTAATATTTTGTTGAGGATTTTAGTGTCTATGTTCATCATGCATATTGGTCTATAATTTTCTTTCTTTATAGTGTCCTTATCTGGTTTTGGAATCAGCATAATGCTGGTGCATAAAATGGGTTTGGTAGCCTCCCCTCATCTTGAATTTTACAAAATAGTTTGAAAAGGAGAGGTGTTAGTTCTTTAAGAACGTTTGGTAAAACTTACCTGTGAACCATCTGGTCCAGGGCTTTTGTTTGTTGGGAGTTTTTTTGATTGGTGATTCAATTTCATTAGGTGTAATTTGCCTATTCAGATTCTCTGATTCTTCCTGATTTAGTTTTAGAAGATTGTACATATCTAAGAATTTATCCATTTCATCCAGGTTGTTCAGTTTGTTAGCATATATTCAAAATTTATAAAGTACTTATAAAACTAAACACCAAAAAAGAACCCAATTAAAAAATGGTCAAAGAAACCTGAATAAATAATTCTCCAAAGAGGATATACACATGGCCAATAGACTTATGAAAAGATGCTCAACATCACTAATCATCAGAGAAATACAAATAAATTAAAACCACAATGAGTTATCACCTCACACCTGTCAGAACAGCTATCATCAATAAAACAACAAACAACAAGTGCTGGCAAGGGTGTGGAGCAAGGAGAACACTTCTGCACTCTTAGGAATGCAGACTGGTGCAGTCACTGTGGAAAGCAGTATGGAGTTACCTCAAAAAATTGAAAATGGATCTGCCTTTTGACCCAGTGATCTCACTTCTGGGAATATATCTAAAGAAACCCAAAACACTAATTTGAAAGAACATAAGCACTCCTATGTTCATTGTGGTATCATTTACAATCACCAAGATATAGAAGCAGCCCAAGTTTCCATCAGTAGATGAGTGGATAAAACAACTATGAGACATGTACACAATGGAATATTACTCAGTCGTGTTACCTTTTGCAACAGTATGAATGGACCGGGAGAACATTTACACTAAATGAAATAGAGAAAGTCAAATACATTTCACCCATATGTGGAATCTAATGAACAAACTGAACTAACAAGCAAAACAGAGACAGACTCACAGAGAGGGGGCAGATGACAGCAGTGGAGGGGGAGGTCAGCAGGTGGAAAAATTGAGCAAAATGGAAAAAGGACTCATGGACATGGACAATAGTGTGATAACTGCTGGGGACTAAACGGTAATGGGAATAAAATACAATAAAGATTAAATAAAAAAAAATAATTAAAGCTCTCAATCTGTAAAGACATATCAAAGTCTTAGATATAGGAAGGTGGACTGTCTCCTGGAAACACCTTTTATGTGTATTTTCATGCTTTACAACCCTGTCACTTTTCTGTTTTCCTTTAAAATCTAGCGTGTCTTGCTCAAGCTGTCTCCATTTCTTCCAATCCAATTCACATCCTCATCATGACTCCCTCCCTTTCCCCTTCTTTCCTTCCCAGTGAACACACGGGTAGACTGGAGACATCTCCACAGCCTCAAAGAGTGGGTTCCAAACCTGGAGATCTGTATTGCTACACAACATAGTCAACTGTAGGTCAGGTTGTATCCCCATTTATTTGTATGCTTTTCCCCTGTTCTGGAACAGACCCAGAATCTCTCTCCTCCTTGCTTAGAGGAGTGCTCTCCAGTGTTTAGCTTATGACAGAATTACCTAGAGGGCTTGTTAAAATACAAACTGCTGGGAACCACCCCCCAGCTTGAATACAATAGGTTTGGGTTAAAGTGAATAAAACCGCCCTTCTAACAAATTCCTAAGTGACTGATAATACTGGTCTGAGGAATTACACTTTGAACATATGCAATCCTGCTCCTTGGCCTATTCCAAATAACCCTATTATTATAGACAGTCAGAGCACTGGGGAGTCTCCCATCAGCCTAGATGGCAGCAGGGGGAGGTTCTTATAACAAACATGCCAAAGGCTACCAAGATAACTGAATTTAAAAAGTCCTTCCCATCGAGTACCAGATTGGGGATGGGACCAGGGGAAGGCAGGCATGCATACCATAGAAGTCAAAATGGAACAGGGGGAGGTACTAGACCAAAGAGGTCTGTCAGTCTAGCTTGGGAAAAGAAGGGATTGTTTGGGAGGTGGATCTGCCTGAAGCACACCAAAGTTTGGAAAGTTGATTGGTCATTTTGAGAAAGCACCTAGTTTGCCCCACACCCATGCTAATATAATCCCAGGGAGCAAAGAATCTCTCTCTGTCTCTTACTCATGACCTGACTCTCACAGTGCACTTGCCTGTTCTCTCCATGGCCATGTGGCCTTAGCAGCCTCCAGGGGGGAGCCTCTCACTCTCTCTTGCACACCTGGTGATGCTCTGGCCCTTGCATTCATGCCCTTTCTCATCTGAAAGCATGCAACCATGGACCATGCAGGCTCCACACATCAGTTCCAGGAGTGAGCCTGAAATAGACAGCAGCTTGGAATAAGCTAAGCTACCTGAATGGGGCCTACGACTGCTTAGCAGCCACCTGCAGGTTCCAAAGCACTGTACTTTAACATAGCACAGCGGCTATGTACACTGGCTTTTGTCTTGGTCTTGCTGAGTGAAATGGAGCAGGAACTCTGGACACTGGCTTTTGTCTTGGTCTTGCTGAGGACACTTGTGCTTTTCCAAGGCAGAAAGAGGAGATGGGCTTTGAGATGGGAGTCTGCCTTGCCCCCAGGTTATGCAGCACCTGAATGAAACCTCTTTCCTTTGCACTGGCATCTGCCTCTCAGGTTTGGCTTTTGTGTGACAGGCTGCTGAACCCCATTTTTGTTTGGTTACAATCCTACTTCATCTTCTAAAAAGAGGGAGAAGAAGGAAGCTCAGGGGACATAAATTCTCACTTTCCTCCACAGCAGGATCGACTATTTGGAGAAGCCAGAAATAACTCATCAGATTAAGGGTTTAACTTAAAGTCTGGCCTGCACTCTCTCCCAATTACTCATGAGAAAATTAAGATTCTGAGTAGACAAGGTGTCCTGAAATGTAAGAACTACTTAGGAAGTAACTATTCATAGAACGGGGGCCACTGCAACGTGGCATTGATTATAGTGCTTAAGGGACACAGCGATCCACAGAGACCAACCAACTCTCAGATATAAATAAGTACTAGCTCTACAACATAAAGAGCTGGTGGACTGCTTTCACATCATTGACATCAGGGGGTGAGTCCTTCGCTCCCAGGTGCCAGAAATTTTGTAATTACAGGGATATTACTCATTCCTGCTGGATCGAAGAAATGTAGAGAGAACACTGGGGACATGTCACTGTAAAAAACAGTTTCGGACCAGGTTCACATTAGCCAGGCTCAGCTTGTTGCCATCAAGAAAGTTCTGTCCAAGATTCTTTAAAAACTCTAAGCACAAGAAATGATGTTGCCATAGCTTAGGGGGTCAGCAATTTTTTGCTTATGATTTCCTGGTTTCAAGAAGGAGTCTCACTAATCAGACATGTGTTGTCACCACATGCGTCAAACAGGTTTTTCTCCTTTCAGGTCCCAGTAGAATCTGTTGTACTTGTGAGCTACAAGCAGAGAACAACACTTTTCTGCAATGGTTTCCACACAATCATGTCCACTTCTGACTACTGTTGGCATAGAGGGTGAGTATTAAATAACCTGAAAAACTGTTCCTTTGTCCTCAAAGCTATACTTCAGCCACATACTAGCAGGTAGCAGTTCAAACTCATTTCATGGGCTCCATCCTGCCTCCTCTAATTATCCACTGAGGGTTTTGGTTTGTCTGATGTATGCTCAGTTTTACAGAGGCCGCACCCTATATACAGTAGTTGGGTGCTACTGGGTCCCCACTCCACACCTAAACCCACCCCCACCACTCCACTGCAACATTTTTATAAAGGGCACCAATGTCCTCCAGATTTGCAGGAATACTGGATAGCTTCCTGGCTGTATCTTATTCAGCCCCTCAACAGCCTTGGAAGATTGAAACATGCCGTATTGAAGCCCTGCCTTTCCAGGTTTCCATATTTGCACCCTCTGGTTTTCCTTGTCCACTCCTTCTCACCTTCCTCTGTGACATCTCCTTCCCTATTAAACCTCTAAATGTTAGGCTCCCTTGGAGCAAGGTCATGTCTCTGCTTCCCCTTCCTCTCTCCACTCTTTCCCTGGATGATATTGAGCATCCTTAAGGTTACAAACACAATGGATAGACCCTGACCTCCTTTCTGTACTCTTGAAATACATACCCACCTGCTTACTCAAAACTTCCTAAAGATGTCTCAAGCTTAACATGCTCAAAACTTACCTCCTAATTTTCCCTCCAAGTTCACTTCCTGACTGGTCTTCCTCATCTCCATAAATTGCACCATTATCCTCGGAGTTACTCAACTAAGAAGCCTGGAGTTCATTCTTGATTCCTCCCCTTCCTTCACACCTCCCTTGTTACTGAGAGCTATAGGTCTGAACTCCAACATCTAACCTAGATCCACCCACTCTACCACCACCGCCACTCACCATCAAGGCCCATTATCTAGTCCCTGAACTACCGCAACAGGCTCCTTACTGGCCTCCCTGCTTCCACTGTTTCCCTCTCGTAAGCAATTTTCCACCAGGGCCAGAGTATTCTTTTATAAAGCATCATGTTGCTCCCTATTTTTAAGTCCTTCAGTGGCTTTCCATTTGTCACACAGGTTGTTGGTTGACTGACCCAACAACCATTTTTCCTTCTACTAAGTAAAGTAATGTGCTATTTAGTTAGGTGCTCTTCACCCAGAATAAAAGTTTACACTCTCTCAAAGGCCATATGACTCAGTCCTGGCCAATTGGCTCTAAGTTGAGGTATTGTATGGGACTTCTAGGACAGCTACTTAAGGAAAATGATCCTCTGGAAGGAGTTTCCCATTCTGTCCTTGACTTTCCCCCTTCTTCTGGTTTAGAGTAAGGATGTCATGCTACAGCTGTAGCAGCCATATTAGGCCATAACACAACCTTCAGGATGGGAGCCACCCAGTAGGACAGCAGAGTCAAAAACAGTTGAATAAATAAATGAATCAACAGAAGCCTAGGTCTTAGATTACCCTGGATCTTCTACCATAAAAAACTCCTTTCATAAGAAAAAGAATAGGCTTTCATTTTGTATAAACCACTCTTTTGGGGGGAGGGGGAAGTTGGTATTCGGTTATATTTAGCTGATCTAAATGCAAACATGCCATGGCGCTTATATTAAAACTGAACTTCTTGTGATCCACAAGGCCCCGCATGATTTGGCTCCACCGTACCTCTCCAACTGTGCTTCACCATCCTCTTTCCAGAACATTTCATCACAATGAACTCATCTCTGTTCCTCTGTAGGGTAAACGGAGTCAGTCTGGTTTCCTCACCCAGATGTCTGGGCAACCAAGAGAAGCAGTTTTCTGTAACCTTGAGAAGGACCTGATAAGAAGTGTTCTCAGAGCCTTGAGATTGGGTCTGACAAGTATTCCCTTAGCCTTGAGTGGGTGCAGAATCTTGCTTTGTTACACAGCCTGTTTTGGCTCTCTGCCTGCTTTGTCTGTCTCCAGTATGTAAGGGGTCAGGGCTCCCCGCTGGGCGCCATGCTGGATGCCACACAGGGGCACAGGTGACATGCAGGGGCATGCAGCGGGACACACAGTTTGCAGTGTGTGTGACTCACCCACCCTTGAGTAAAGGCATGTCAAGCATCCCAACAGCTCCATGAATATTCTTCCATCTGCCCGAATCTCATGAACCTGTGCAGCTTTGAACAGTCACAAAACATCCTCCAAAAAGTAAATGCTTTTTTCCTTCATGGCCATTGCACAGGCTCTTCCCTCTCCTCTCACATGTTTTCTCGTAACTCTTACTCATCCATCTGGTCTCAGCTTCAGGGTCACTTCCTCTCAGAAATCTTCCCTGGCCTCTGGGTTACACACTGATGCAACACCCATTTGTCTTCATCGCAACACTTTCTGCCTTTGTGGATTTTTTGGGTCACTGAACTTATAGAGGGGCCTATGTGTGTGGTCTCCTGGCTGGGCTGAAAGCTGCAAGGCCAGAATGTGTGTCTGTGTAGCTGTTATTCACCATCGTACCCCAGCATCCAGTCCAGCCCAGGATACTGTGAAAATAAAGGAATGTGCCTTACGAGGCTAAGTCACAAAACACACTGAAGTCCCCTTCTTACTCTGTCTGGGATCACTCACTGTGGGGGAGGCCAGATGCCATGTTGTGAGGGCACTCTAGCAGCCCAGTGGGTGGGTGCACATTGCAAGGACATTCAGCACCTCTACAGGAGTCCCCAAGGTGAGGGAGCACAGCCTCCTGCCAGTGATCTGCACTAACTCTCCCAGCACTGAGTGAGCTACACCCAGTCAAGTAGGAAAGTTTGTTCCAACTGCAGTTCCAGCCGCCATCTTCACAGTGACCTCGTGAGGGATCATGAGTCAGAGTCATCTAGTTAAGGTGCTTCTAGGTTCCCAGCCCACAAAAACTGTTAGAGATAATAAATATTCATTGTTGTAAGCTGCTAAGTTCTTCTGTCACTTGTGACTTAACAATAGACAATGAATATACATTTCTTCCTTTAATTGATTTTTAGAGAGAGAGAGAAAGGGACAGCAGGATAAAGAGAGAGAAAAATCAATTTGCTGCTCCACTTTAGCTATGTACTCATTGGTTGAATCTTGCATGTGCCCTGCCCAGAGATTAAACCTGCAGCCTTGGGGCATGGGACAACGTTCTAACCAACTGGGCTAACCAGGTCAGGGCCAATGAATATACATTTCAGTCACTTAAATTTGGTAACAATCATATTTGCACTTAGACGTGACCACCTATCTAAAACATGAAAAACTTGGAAAAGTTCATGTGAGGACAATGAAATAACTTGAAATTTTCAAAACCTGCACCACAAGCATGTTTTGCTTTAAATTTTTTTTCAATACACACAGAAGAGCAAAGGCATTCATAAGAGGCTATCAAGTCCCATTTCTCCTTCTCAACAAGCTGAAAAAATCACAAGAATAGGAAATAACTCATAGGATCAGGGATCTCAGTAATTTGATCTCTCCTCAGAAAACTTTAAAAATTTTCACTTCTCCCGCTAGTGTTCAGTGTGAAAATAAAGATTTTGAGGGCAAAAGCATCTAATAAACTCTGATCTTCCTTTGGTTGCTACTCTCCTGACTCCCATTCCTTCTCTATTATTCAGGTTACTCTTCTCTCTCTTCTCCCACGTGGCGACTTAAGGGACTTGGTGGTACAAGTCACAGTGCTTAGGCTGTCTCTGCTCTGGGTACAGAGTCTTCACTGCATATGCATGGTCAAGTTCTGTTCCCCTGGGTAGAAGAAAGCACGTGGGTTTGGGCCAAAGTCGTACATAGTCAAAAATCTTGTTTGGTGACCAGGAGAGTTCTTGATCACGGACCCCAAACTCAAAGTCTATGGACCTTTATTCCAATGATAAATTATTCTTTATTAAGGTAAAATGTACCATAGTGAAATAAAAGTGTGCACTTTGATGAGCTTTGATAAATGTGTGTATTCATGAAAATAATACCCAAATCAAGATTAAAAAAAAAAAGTTTCTATCATCCCAGAAATGTATGTTCACGCTTTTGAAATCACCATACCAATTATAATCTTTTAAAAATGAATACAAATACCTTCTGAATCTTCTGAATAACTGTCTTATAACTGAACACTACACCCATTTTCTGTTCACAATCAAGTTGACTTCAGATAGTAGTATTTCAAATATTTGTGGGCTGATTTTTTTTTAAGCATAAACCATACTTCTAAGTCCTGGCAGCATGGGCATGCTGAACTCAGAGGAACCCACGCCGTAATGGCTAGTGACCAGCACCACACTTGTGTTGCAAGTGGTGATTCTGCAGCAACGTATCATTACCACTGTTTGTGTCGTTTTGTTTGTATGGGACATGTAAAGCAGTTGTGGGTTTTACAGTTGCACAACAGTCATAAGCATAAGGTGTTCAAGCCAAGTTCTGTGCTTTTACGTATTTAAATAATGTTAAATTTAAAAAGGCAAGTCAACACTGACAGGCCACAAATATTTTTCCTTTGAAAATGTCATATATTACTAAAGTTTGAAAACACTGCTTTAGTCTACAAATCCATCCTGACAAAATCTAGTATCCCCTTTGAAGATAACATCTTTGCAGCCAGACTGGAACGGCCCATGTTTTTCTACCTGTCTTTCCTATCTCCTTAAGCCTCATTCACCCCAAAACATCCCAGCCCACACAATTTGTCCCTCTCTAAATTTGTTTCCCTGAGAACTCCTGGCTTCTTCAACACTTAAATTCTATAACATATATAAAACTGATCATTAGTATTTTTCAAATGAATGCAAAGTCATCTGTGGAAATGGTGAAATAACATATACTAAACAACACACTAAATTTGGGTACATACTTTCTGAAATTAGACAGGAATAGTGTCTACATATAGTACAGAGGTTCTTAAACCAGAGTTCATAAAATGTTTAGAAATGGTTTATAAATATGTATTTTTCTCAAGAAAATGTCCATAGCTTTCTTCAGATCTTAAATGGACCTCTAGTCCCAAAAAATGGTAAGAAGCCATTACGATATGAAAGGTCAATTAGCTGTCACATTTCTCTACACATTTGGGGGCACCAAGCCCCATGAACATAGACAACAAAGAAGTTGAAATATTGAGCTAATGGGGGGGGGGCAGACAGAGTCTATATTTGTAACAGGAATCTAAAAGTTATATTACACCACATAATTTATGTATCTAAACATAGGTTCAATTAAAAAAAATATTTGTCTTTTCTACTTCCTCTGTACACTGGAAATTATAAAAGTTATGACCGGAAGGTACTACTTATTTAATTTTGATATAGAATATCATAAAATAGCCAATAAAATAAGGGCAAACGGTATAACAAAGCAATACAGCTGCTGTTCAATTATAAAATAAGAAATTCAAATTACTCGCTCTACTAAACTAACAGCAGATAATTCTTGCAAGTAATTATAAAATATTTCAATATTGTACCCTTTATCAATAAAATGAAATGAAATAATAGAAATCAGCTTTAAAGTGTGTACGTATTCAAAGCTTATTAATTTTAAAATATGGATTTGACCATCACTGTTATATGCAAGCTTATTTTTCTACATTTTCTCCAAATCATTATAGGTAAAAGCTGATAGAATTATAAACCAACTTCGTAATTCTGAGGGTTAGGTGGTGCCACTCCGATGCTTCCCCGTGGTGAGGACAGGCTTCCGGGCAGAGGCGGCTGGCACGGGCGCCTGGAGGGTGACGGTAATGCTGCACAGTCGGGAGAAAACCTTCTGCAATGCTCCCAGACAAATCAGGTCGAAGAAGCTGCTACATTCTATCTGGTTCCTGCGAACAACTTAAGGACTCCAATACAGGCTGAGGGGGAGTAGTTTTACAGTTGTGAGTATGCGAAACACAGACTTTAATCTTGTAGCATTACTTCTCAACTACCACATTATTTTCCATGCAAACAACTATACACCTACTTTTACCACCCTGCATAATGAGACACACAGCGAGGCATTTAAGTGGGGGAGAAGCTAAGACAAAAAAGAACAGAGAGACTCTGGGCATCTCCAGTTGTATGGAAGTGGAAACATCGCTTTCCTTCTAGATTTAAATCAGTACATGTTACTGCCCAAAGACAGTAGCATACATTGTGTCCTTTAAATGTTTAAATTTTACCAAAAAGAGAAAATCTTTGGTTTGGAGGTGGTGATGATATAATTTTCAAAAACTAATTTTAAATATTTCATTTAATTTTCCTACTCAAATAAGCAGCTTATGAAGTTGTGACCTTACCATTTTCAGTTTTCAGATATTTGGAATATCTGAATGCCTTAGATTTGGAAATAGCTATGGAGGATTTAAAATTATTTATGAACAATGAAAGCATCAGCCTTTTCAACCAAGCATTAAGTTTGGTCTCCGGAGACTCTCAGATTCCAAGCTGCTTCTCACAGACTCACCAAGGGACTGAATCCCAAGCTGATCCTTTCCCAGCTACCTGCCCCCCCCACAAAAAAACCCCCCACAAAACACTACTACTTTTTCCTTACAAGATAAAGCACAATACTCCTTCCAAATGCCAGACCCTGCTAGACTCTTATTGGTCCTTTGTCACAGAAGCTAAATGGCATCCCAGCTGCCCAAATCCACCCAGTGCCCTACTTACAGACTACTTTACCACACTGGTAGTGAGGAAATGGAAATGAGGCAGTTTATCTGTGAGCTAGTGGTTTTATCCACACAGATGGGGAATAAGCGATGTGAAGCGCAGGATGAGGAAAAGGCAATGTAACTTTAGGATAATGTTCTTACTCTCCAGCAACACAAAGCCAATAATAAGTAAGAGCTCCGAGAGTTTGTTTTACTATTTCAAAAACCCTAAAGAAATTGTATTTTATAAGTATATTAAGGTTGCAGAACCTAACAGGAAAGTAAATTGACAAGGCTTTTGTGTGAATTAAATTGGCAGCTTCGCAAAACAAGGTATCGCATGCTGGCGGTTATATTGACTTATCATGGGAAAAAATGGGAATGCAAATGATTACTTAAGAAATAATTTAGTGGGCAAAATTTCACAACACATTGAGTCAGAAAAATAAAAATGAGAAAGTCTGAAGCTTAGAACCACAATGGCTAAGTATACATAAGAGTATATATTTAAGCAAAGCACAGAACATCTTATTATATAGCTTAAACACTGAACGTGGCTTTCTTCTCCTTGGAATTAAAAATATATATATTTAAAAATACTTAATTTATAAAATGGCATTTACTAGAATATATAGTCAATATCATTACTAAATATAACCTACAAAAGCTATCATAAATAATGCTATCTAACTAACATTTACTATTTTATTCTATTTTATTCAATAACTGTAAATCATTCATCTATTGATTACTGCATATCAAAAAAATTAATAACATGATTAGGGCTTCAAAGTTTCATAAACATAAAAAGGTTTTTTGGAGGTTGAATCAATGTTCTGTGTTTTTTTTTTTCCCCATAACCTCTGAGGCCCAGAACTAGAAAATAAATGACCAAGCCAACCACAGGCCTAACCCAATGCTGGGACTCAGATATGGAAGTAGGTTAATGAGAGGAATCTAAGGCTGGGTTTTAAAGGGTTGGGTTGCTGACCGCAGAAAACGAGTTGGACTGAAGAACAAGGGTGGAGATCACAGAGCAAAGGGATTGGGGAAGAGGAACGATGGTTGGTAAGGATAATATCCCAGGTAGGGAACTGCAGGGTCCCCAACCTGATACAGAGTTAAGACAGTCTTTGCATTACACAACCACGAAGGGCCATGAACTGATGAATGAGTGTCACAGGGGCATGCATGCTAGAATGCCTGGGACAGGGCAGACAAAGAACCTGGTCTGGGAGATAAACTATGCCAGTAACGGGGCCTGAGTAGAAGGGGCAGAAGAAGTCGCTTCTTCTACCACAGTAGAAGATGGAGTGTCTTGAGGACCAGGAAGAAGGTAGTGGGCATTAGTGTATCCCAGTGGCTCCAAGTCACAGAAGGAGTCAGGAAGGGGTACCGTAGTCCTTCATGGGTACCCACCATGAAGATGTCACTGAATATCTAGCCCATATTCTCCTGGTTTTCTTCCTAACTAGTCTTGCCTAATCTCAGCCTTCTGAGAATGGTATGATACCAGTATTCCAAAGAGACCTTCTCCTCTGTTCACCACTTCCTTTCACAGTTCAATTACCGCACACGGGCACGTTTCCCAAATCTATGTCTGTGGCCTGCATTTCTTTTCTAAGCCCCAAACTACTATGTTTCTCCATTTACATGTCTTGAAGGTGCCTTAGACTAAGTGTGACCAAAACTGAACTCATCTTCCCCACTGATAAGACACAGTCCAGTGCAGTGTTTAAGAGTCAGCATTCTAGCCCTGGGCAGTGTGGCTCAGCTGGTTGGAGTATTGTCCAGTAAACCAAAAGGTCATGGGTGCAATTCCCAGTCAAGACACATGTCTAGCTTACAAATTCATTCCCAGTCAGGATATGTGCAAGAGGCAGCTGACTGATGTTTCTCACATGCACTGATGTTTCTCTCTCTCTCTCTCTCTCTCTCAAATCAATAAGCATGTCTTCTGATGAGAAAAAGAAAAGAGAGTCAGCATCCTGGGCTCAGATCTCCTGGTTTGAGTTCTGGCTCCACCACCTTCCGGGGCAGAGTGTTCATCTCTCCACGCCTCAGTTTCTCATCTATAAAATAGAATCAAAAGTACCTACTTTGTGGAACCAAGCACAGGCCTTTTTGGCAAGGACAGAGTAATGGGAGAAGCCTCCAACTCACTAATTAACAGGCAGCAAATTGCAGACATCTCACTCTCACCGTCTGACACAGTGCGGTACCCTGTCCTTATCCCCCAAGGGGAGATGCGCTAGAAACATGTTCCTGAATTTCACAAGACATTTCACAAGCGGGGTTTCCTTTTAGCAACCCACAGTTTACCTTTTCCCAACTTCACCGTAAAAGCCAGAAAACTACCAGATTGCTCTCCTTTTATACTTTTCCATACTCCTTTATAGCTATTTCTTTATGTAGTTTCCATAAGCATCAGCCTCATTTTCCAAATTAACATACTGAGGCTCAGAGAATAAAAGTGGCCAAGCCAAGATTTCATGCCAGGTCTTCAAATGCCATGTCAATGCTTCCTTCCACACACTGAAATCAAACAGAGATGTTTCTCTTCAGTACAAAAATTAACGTGAAATACAATTGAGATAAATTTACTCCTTAAAATTGAGGAAATACCCTAATTCCCTAAAAATATTTTTAAGTTATATGTCCTCAATAATTTTTGCTTGTGTGTTTGTTTAGTCAATGGTAACCAACAGAACTATGTGTCAAGCCATTATGTAAAGTTACAATAGTGTGCAGTCATAGTTGCAGCACAGTGTTAAATAAAGAGAAAACTTAAATTTGAAACTTATTTAAAAATAGAGAGAGAATGAGGGAGAGAGAGAAAACTAACAGTCACTCTCTTGGAACAGAGGAAAAGCTGTCTGACAAATATGATAACCTTTAATGATGGTTAAGAATCATCTGCACTATTATACTATGATTCTCTTGGCAGAGTATTGCCAGAACAAAAAGCTCAACATGTTAAAAGTTGTGGCATGGTTTGTAATGCCCTTCCATCCCTTGTGAGAAAACGCTTGTTAATGTTCCAGAGTAAGAGTATGTTTTTAATCATTTATATTTTTCTTGGCAAGATTACTCAAAGTCCTTATGGAGAAATGCAGCTGCTCCATCCACTTAGATAAGACACAGCTGCCTTAAAAAGAAAACAAAATAAGTTCAGTCATCTTGAGAAACAGACACACAAATCACAGTCTTAAGTTTACTGTTTGCATTTTTCCTTAAAAGCATAAATTCAAAAATGGGTCTGTAAGCTTAATCTGTTTATGATACATAATAACCAAACACCCTTTCAAAAACCAATGTAGAGACAAAATGGCCAACAATATTCCATGTCAAATTTGTTTCACTTTCTTTGATAAAAGACCTTGTAACTATACCCACTTTAGTCTAAGAAGCTTTAAAGTATAGTCAATCTTAAGTCGTTAACATTCGCTAAAGATCTACTGCATGTTTGTTTTATAGAAATGATTCTCACTAATGAAGAGAAGGCTGGCAAAACATCGGCAGATCTAAAAAGCTTTAGTGGCAGATTTTAGAATGGAATATGTTATTTGTAATTGAAAATGGGAGTGCCTACAATGATGAGCTAGAGAACTAAGAGCAGGTTAGATAAACTGTGAAGCGAGACTGAAGATTGGTTTCCATGGAGGTAAGTGTGGGAACTCTGGAAGCCAGTGAGCTCTCTGAAGAAAGATATGTAAAGAAAGAACAGCTTTCGATGAAGACACAAACCCACCAGTGAACCACATCTGCTCTAAACATATAAGAATGGAAAGTAATATATACATAAAAAATTTTTTAAGTATAGAATAAAATTAGACCAATCCTCATATAAATGGAACAAAAACTATCCCAAGTAAAAATTTTCTCATAAATGAGAAAAATCTAACAGCATTATCAATTCTCCCCAAAATTAATCTATAAGTTCAAAACAATGCTAATCAAAATGAAAGTAGAATTTTTCATAAAAACTGACAAAATGATACCAACTTTTGTAGAAGAGCATGAATAGCTAAGAAAATTTTAAACTAGGAGAGAGAGTTTGTCCTAGCATATTAAGAATACTTACTAAACCATAGTATTTAAGAAAATGTGGTACTGAAATAGAAATAAACAGGCTACTGAAACCAGACAGAAAGTCCAGAAACAGACCCAAATATACTGGGTCCAGCAGAAGTAATGCCTACTTGAGTGTGGCTGGTAAGGTATTAATAGGGGTGTAATAATTTATAGTTTTAATTTGAACATTCACCTAAAATGTCATATGGTGTGCTTCAGCGTGATATTGCTATGTTACAGAATTACATACTTATGATTTTATAAAAAGAGGCATCATTTGTGCCGGACCCTGTACATACATAAAAACTTGCTATGTGACTAAAGCAGAATTAAAATAAATTAGGGGGAAGAAACAAGAATACCCAATAGAAAAATACACATGTGTAAAACTGAATTTCACCTTTATTCCATAAACAAAAATCCACTCCTGATAAATTAAAGAATAAAATGCCAAAAGAAAAACTTTAACACTTTTTAGAAGGAAATTGAGAAAAATAAAAGGATTTCCTAAACTGGATTTAAAAAGCATAAGACATAAAGGAAAAAAGTTAAATTAACCAAATTAAATGTTAAACTTCTACTTATCAAAAGACATTATAAAAAAACCTTAAAGTAAATGCCAAACTGAAAATACTTATGTGCAAGCCAAACAGAAAGAATGCAGATTCTAAATATACATATAGATGGCCATCAAATCAATGAGAAAAAACAACCTTATTTTTAAGAAGTCAAAAAAATAATTAGGAAATTTATAAAAGAGGAGATGAAAATAGCCAATAAACATATATGAATGAGGACTCCCATAAAATAGAATTATCTTCTGGAATGCAGGCCTACCAGGTGAGTGTTCTAGGAACCCATCGGTATCAATGTGCCAGCTGGCATTGTTGTGAGAGGCTGCGTTTGGCTTCAGTAAATTTTTTTTGAAGATTCTTCCAACACAGTTGCCCATTTCCTGATAGGTGATTTATGAGCACACCTGCCCACACTGCGCTGACTGTTCAGCAGTTTTAGACCAAAAATCGGCATGACCCCCATGCCCCACCTTTCCTATTCACCTGATCTCACCCCAAGCAACTTCTTTTGTTTCCCTGGACAGAAAAAGTCCTCAGAAGCATTTTTGACAATATGGAAGAGGTGAAACAAACAAACAACAACAACAACAAAATGAGAGAAGCACTAAAAGAAACTACACAAATTGACAAGCTCAAAAACTATTTTGGGCACGGAAAAAAATGTCTCAATAGGTGTATTTCATCATATGGAGAGTACTTTGAAGGTAACTGAAGTTTAACATGTAAGAATAAACATACAATTATTTATAAATAAATTCCGGTTTGGAGGGCCCCCTTCATAAAAGTACTTCGACCCAGTTTGAACTCAGGGACATGTAGCAAATTAAAACCACAGTGACCTTCATTTCACAACCAAACATTTTAAAGTCTCACAATTTCAAGAGCTGAAAGAATATTGAGAAATGTCATCTTGTGTATACACTTGGGTGACTGGGCAGGGGGAGTGTGAGCTGTACTCTTACTTAGCACTGGTAGTTTGGAAAGCAAGCTGGAAGCATCTTGTAAAATTAAAGGCATACCCATCCAAATATCACATTGTACACCTTAAATATACACAAATTTTATTTTTCAACTATATCAATGAAGCTGGAAAAAAAACTTCAATGGCTTAAAAAGAAAAAAGATGCGTATGCCCTAATTTCAAGCAATCCTGCCTATTCCTAGTTACATATCCTGGAAAAACTCAACTTCAGGTAACCAAGGAAAGATTTTTTCAAGACCTTTCACTGTTTTATATTTTTATATAACAAATATCTATGTAGTACCTACTGTGTGCCGGCACTATTTAAGTTTTTTATAAATATTAACTCATTTAATTCTTATTACAACTCCATGAATTAGATACAATTACTACGGCCTGTTTACTTTCTATTTTCTGTTTGGACATCACACACACAACATTGGACTAATCAGTACCCTTTGTTCATGGCATTGCCTCTTCCCACATCTCTGCGCACAGCCTCCTTTACCTGTTAGTCTGTTAACTGTGTCAATGATGTGACAAGTGTCTGGACCAGAGAAACTTCCTGAATCCCTGCTTTTAGCCCATACATGAGCCTGACCCTCAGTTTCTAACGTAACAGGCAGAAGGGAAAGTAATAAAATGTTTATCCGCAGAGAATGGATGTCTATATAAAAGTCTATTTATAAAATGAAATCACTGCAGTTAAAAATGAATGCCCTAGAGCCATATATATAAATATGAATAAATCTCAAAATCATAATCATGATGTTGAGCAAAAAACAGAGCAGAATTATTTAGAGAGCATGAGACTATTTGCATGAAGTTTAAAGCGGTACTGTCCATTCCTCACAGATACAAACATGCCATAGCATACAGTATAAAATCATGCTCAAGAACAGCAAATATCAACTTTAAGATACAGTTATTCTCGGAATACAAGGAAAAATATCAGACTAGAAAGGGGTAAAAGAGAAAGGTATAAACAGTATTTATATAATTTATTTTTAAAGAAATACCTGGAACAAATGTAACAGAAAAGTAAGATTTCATAACACTATTTGGTAGATTCACAGATGATTGTATAATATATTTACTCTAATTTTATATATTAGAAATCTTAAGGAAAAAGTTTTAAAGGAAAATAGGTTACTAGGATATGCTAAGTATTCACAACCCATCATAATACCTAAGGCAGGACCACTATACGGACATGACCTGTGGAGTGATTTTATGCATTGGTTGTTCTTTTCTAGGAACTACCTACATAAAGGACATAGGCCAGGGGTGCCCAAGCTCCAGGCTGCAGACCTGTACTCATCTGGGCCTGTTAGGAACCCGAGCCACACAGCAGGAGGTGAGCTTGAGTGTAATGCTCTGCAATCATCCCAAAACTATCCTCCTCACCCCAGTCCATGGAAAAACTGTCTTCCACAGAACTGGTCCCTGGTGCCAAAAACGCTGGGGACTGCTGACACAGGCACTTCTGCAGTGCAATATTGGTAGTATCACTCACTCTCAAAATATGCAATTAGAATTTAAAATAATACTGAGATATCAGTATAAGGAAATCCGAAGTAATTCTGATTTTAACAATAAATATTTACAAAAAATAATACACCTTTTGATCCTTTATATAAGGAGGCATTATCATTTTCTAAAACTAATACTTTTTATGAAATATGAAATAAATTTTTCCCAATTTTTCAAAAAAAAAGAAGAAATAAGGATTTAGTTGTTGTTTTGGTACTCTTAATTGGATGGTGCTGAGGCATGTTTTTAATCTGCCTGTTGTATTAAGCCCACTCTGTAGCCCCCCACCCTCACCAAAACTCTGTTGACAATAACCAAAGGATCATTAATACAGCCTACCAACCATGAATGACATGTAACTCCTCCTTTGAATGACTTAAGCAAGAGCTGCACTCTTGGGAGCCATACAGGGAAATGTAAAAGTGTGAGGCTTCTGGATTTGCAGCAGCAGTAGGATGTGTTGTTGGAGGGTCTCTAGCCCATGACCAGAAATGCATGTTCTATGGGTATTTAAATATTGTGCTGGACTACAGCACAAGGTGGCTGACAGATTTCCAGGCACCATCTGCCCATAGGCCACCATTTTATAACTCCTGAATTAAATCCATAGAGATTTGTTTCACCATTCAGAAAACTATCTTCACAACTGCATTCAACACATCAATTTGTTTGTGTGGTGGTGGTGGTTGTTTTTTAATGGACATAGAGTCAATTTATGGCATCTGCCCACGGATCCTTCAGATCAAAGTCAGCTCTCCCACACTGTATGGCAGGGCCTACCAATCTTTTCCATTTCTTGACACGTGTAGAAAATAGTATTTAGACAAGCACTGGGTCAGAACAAAAGATTACCCACTGCAACAGGCAAACTGGCCTGGGAGCTCTTGCCAGCTCTGAAACTGAGAGGACCAACGTATCTGAACCCTGTTCACTACTGCTTGTCACACAGTTTGGAAGCTCTGCTCTGCAAGGTTTCATTCAAACACCCCAAGGAAGCATAATACAATGGTTAACAGCAGAGACTACGGGGGTTAACAGTACTGAATCCTTGCTTTACCACTTACTAGTGGGTGAGCTTGGGCAAATTACTTAAACCACACCTCAGTTTCCCTATCTATAAAATGAAACCAGTATGAACTCTATAGGGTTACTGTAAGCGCTAAATGAAAGAAGCAATGTAAAGTACTAAGAATTGTCCCTGGCATACAGGGAATATGCCACTTTTCACTTATTTAAACCACCAGCAGATCAAAAGCAAATTCTTAAAGAACACTGTCTTACTAAGGGGTGCCTCTGCTATTCACAAAAGGCAAAGTGATACCATTTTTCCCAACCAAAATTTAAGCCAGGCCCTTTGACCTTTAAATAAAAAATGTCAATTATGTCTTTTGTGTATCTAACATCGATTGCTTTTTATCACACAATACCAAATACAGTAGCTTCATTTCAAATGATAACCTTAGGCCTTTATCTGCTACCTTTTCTTTGTCTCAAAAGTCCAGCTGAGGTTTTTGAAATATGTAAGAATGAATAATTGTAGACAGTGGTTCTGAAATGTTTCCTGCCAAAATATACACACATAAGCACTTGTGCACCTATAGTACAAACTCATTTTCAGCAGGAGAAAGCTCACCCCTTTCTCTTAAGCCCAGTAAGATGCATTATTACGAAGATAGCCTCAGCTCTGAGGAATATGCCAATGAACCTTGTATTCCTCACAATTAGCTAAATTCAAGTAATCTTCAGGTATACTGACTAAACTTATGTGGACTGCATTATTTAAGATTCACATACATACTATTCAAAACAATTAAAATTCATTGTGTATTGTTTTTAAGACTTTAATTTTTAGAGCGGGTTTAGGTTCACAGCAAAATTCAGAAGGTACAGACATTTCCCACATACCACTGGCCCCACAAATGCACAGCCTCTCCCATTATAGACATCACCTAATATTTGTTAGAACTGATGAATCCAGAAGGACATGTAATCATCCCAAGTCCATAGTTTACATTAGGGGTCCGTCTTGGTGTTTCACATTCTATGGGCATGAACAAAAGTATAATGACATGCACCCATCATACTGCACAGAGTGTTTTCACTACTCTAAAAATTCTGCCTTCTGCCTTGTGCCTCCCCAACCCCTGGCAACCACCTACCATTGCACTGTCTCTGTAGTGCCGCCTTCTCCAGAAGGTCATATAGTTGGAATCATACAGTATTTTACCCTTTTCAAATTCACTTATTTTGTTTAGCTATGTGAATTCAAATTTCCGCCATGTATTTTGATGGCTTGAAAGCTCATTTCTTTTTAGCACTGAATAATATTCCATTGTCTAGATGTACCACAGTTTATCCATTTACCTTCTGAAGAACACCTTGGATGCTTTCAAGTTTGGGCAATTATGAATAAAACTGTTATAAACATGCAGGCTTTTGTGTGGATACAAGTTTTCAACCCTTTGGGTAAATACCAAAGAGTGCAATTGATGGATCATGTGTTGAGTATGTTTAGTTCTTCTTCAGAAGCAACCAAACTGTCTCCCAAAGTGGCTATCCATTTTGCATTCCCCCTGGTAATGTATGAGAGTTCCTGTTGCTCCACATCCTCACCAGCACATGGCATTGTCAGGGATCCAGATTTTGGCCAATTCTAATAGGTGTGTAGTGGTATCACATCGTTGTTTTAATTTGCATTTCCCTGGTGGTATATGATACGGAGCATTCTTTCATATGCTTACTTGCCGTCTCTATATCTTCTTGGGGAGGTGTCTGTTAATGTTATGGGTTTTGTTTTGTTTTGTTTTGTTTTGTTTTGTTTTGTTTTGACTGACCAAGTATTATTTTGTATTAAGCATCTTGTGAAGACAACACCAATACACTGGGCTGTGACCCTGTATAAACAGTACTGGCATAAGCCTGCCTGAGCATAGTAGCACTCTGCTGACCTCCAGCTGTTGTCCTTCTTGTGTTAGGTGAAACCAATGTAGTCCAAGGTATTGTCCCTTCTCTCATGGGTTACCTATGATAGGGCTCTTCACACTAGGGCTATGTGCCCTCCACAAGGCTCAGGGTGACAAACGGGAGCAAGGATACGTATATACATATTTCATTTTCCGTATTCTTGGTTTCCATTTCTACTCCCCTACAATTGACCTGAACTGCCTAAACATATGTGAGAGTACCAGTCTCCAGTTCTCCTCTTCTTCCTCTTCTCTTTTTGTAGCCCCATCTCCTACCAATTTACAAAAAAAAAAAAAAATCAACCTCCTTCCAACTCTGAAACCTCCTAGGGTAATGGCCTCAGGTTATAACCATCACTGAGGTTGCAAATATAAATACAGTTCAAATTTCACTGCAGTCAGTTTGAGAGTGAATCACCTGTCTGATTAACTCACTCTTTTGCAGTTCAAGTGTTTTCCAATTCCCTGCTTTGAACAAAACCAGGGATGGGCATAATCCTATTGCCAGCTGATCCTTAAAAGTACTTGCTGATAACAGATTGCTATGCGAGCTTTGTCATGTTGGAGGCAGGTAAAAGAACTGAATGGCCCTATTATTACAAAACCCCCTTTATTACCATTTATTATTCATATAAACCAGGTTTCTCAAGGCTATAGCTATAAAACAAAAACAGGAATAAAATCATTGCTGAGCCCTGTTTTATTCTGGTAATATTCAAACAAGAGGACATTAAAAAGTCTCATCTATCTCTTTAAGAAGTGCATTTCTAAAGAAATCTGCCTTTTAAAAAACATAATGATTCCCAAATATTTTAATACCTTTATGCTGCTTGAATAAATTTTATACTGATAATTATAATGGTAACTTAATCCAGTAGAAAATTTCTTACCACTCAATTCCTATGATCACAGAAAATTTTTTAAAAATTATTTTAAATTTATATACATTTTGTATTGCCAGGAAATATAATGCCATGATTAATAAAAATAAACAATTTAGCATAAAAGTGTATTTCATTACAATGCAATTATCTGCAGGAAGGGGAAGGAAATAACACATTCAAGGAGAAAAAAAGGAAGAATATGAAATTTGGCTATTAAGATCTTATTTATATCATTTTTAATGGATGACCAGATGTCTCAAAATTGCAATGCTATTCCAATTTTACTGGCTACATTTAAAAGAATGATGTAATGGTATCATTTGACAATATTTATCATATACAGGAAATCACACCATTTGCAACAGTTTAAACTTATGGTAAAAATGTTAGCTGTCGACTAAAAAATGTGCAAAGAGGCAAACAGTTATTCAAAAATCTTTGAAGGGATACAAAGACTACAAGCTCAGAAGTTCACATAAATATCCTATTTAAATGCAGACACCAGCCATACCACAGCCTCAGTTTCAGCACAGTCCTCTTGTCCCCAGGCCCACTCCCTCTGACAGTCAGCCTTTGTTTTGTCTTTGTTGTTGTTGTTCTTTTACTGGACCAGGATAAAAAAAACTTTCTGAGAGTCCTTGCTTCCTAAAGTTAGATGTACTAAAAGTAAATTGAAATAAAGAACCTGTGGGAGGGGGGAGTGGTGGGGAAAAAATGGAGAAAACTGTACTTGAACAATAAAAAAAGTAAAACAAACAAAAAAGAATCTAAATGCAAATGCAAAAGGCCTACTGTGGATACTGTCAGTAACAAACATAATTCCAACACAGAGAATGCAACTCATTAATGCAATAACTCTCAACTTTTCTGTTAATATAGTAAGTTTCATGAGATGTCTCATTAATTTAGACTTCACATAATTCAAACGTCCAAAATGTAAACTTACAAGGTAGTATGAAACACATTTGAAAACCACAAAGGTAGACTTGAGTTGGAAATGGAAGAGTCAACAAGGGCAAGTCTCGACATCTCAAAGATGGCAGCTCTACATTAATTTATTAATTTAAAGCAATCCCAAATGATATTAAAATATCACGTGCCCCCTGAAGGCAATTATGAAGTTCATTTGAAGAAACAAATAACACAAAGTCAGAAAAATCCTGCAAGAGAAGATGGATTTGAAGTGGCTAACTGTACCAGATATTAAAACATATTATGAAGTCTCTCATATTTATCAGTCTGGTACTGACACATGAATAAACAGACCAATCAAGCAAAACATAAAATCAAAATTTTTTTCCAAGTATAAATGCAAATGTAATATTTAATAAATACACATTCTCATTGAGGGATGATATTTTTAATAACAAAATTGAAAAATATAGAATTGGATCCATTTCTCATACCATACACTAAGATAAATTGCAAATGGATCAGGAACTTAAATGCAAAAAGAAAAAAAAACATATAAATAGTTGAGGAAAACCTGAGTCAATTTCTCTATAAAAAAGAATAGAGAAAAGTTTTATAATTATGAACCCAAATCCTAAAAGAAATAAGACAGAAATAAGCTTGATTACTAAAGAAAAATAAAAACTAAATTGGCAAGAGAAATCATAAGTAAAATGATAAAATGGAAAAAATATTTATAATTTCAATCACAAAGGGTATATCAGTCATACATAATTTCTTAAAAGTACCAATAATGATACAGAAGATGGGCTAAAGAAATAAACAGCTGACTAAAAATAAGGGACAATAAAACTCAATCAAATTTAAAGCTCAATATTTCTTATAAGAGAAATGAAAATCTAAACCATGCCAACATGTAACTTTTCACCCATTAAGTTGATAAAACTCATTTTTGATGACATATTCTGTGGGGGAGACTGCGAGCAAATAGACGTTCTTGTCCCCGGATGTCCTGCAAAGCATTACAGCCTCTAGGAACAGGAACTAGTCAGTACTCAGCAAAAGCACATATTCATTTGCACTTCAACCCATCAATCTCATTTTAGACATTTATTTCAAAGATACACTAGCAAAAACATGAAAAGACATACACTGGCAAGAAAAAAGACATGAAAATACAAAGCAATTCATGACAGGATTACATATAATAGCTAAAAACCGGAAATAATTCAAATGTCCATCAAGAGATGACAAGCTAACTAAAATTATAGTACATCAACACAACAGAGTTCGTCACAGTTCTGAAGCAATCTCAGGGATGCCTTATTAAGTGAAAAAAAAAAAGCAAGATTGGGAAGTGTGTACAGTATGCTGCCACTTATCTAATAAAATGAATGCAAATGCATGTGAATATTTACCAAATATGGCCTAACTGGGTTAAAAATAGTAAGAGGTTAAACCATAAACTTTAAAATGTTGAAGGGGAAAAGAAAGAATAAGGTAGAAGGAAGACAATTCATAAAATTATAAAATTAAATTAAACTTTAAAGCAAGAATCCCTAAAAATCAAAAACAAAATGAAACAAACTTAAATGTGTGGCCAGAATAGAGACTGTACCAAATGATTTTAAAACAAGTAATTTGTGTGTCCAAAGTGATATATACACCAAGACAAAAAAAATTGGGGGGAAACCACAGTTGGCAGTAATCATGTTGTTGACTGTAATATTAGCATCGCTATTTTTAGTGTTGAGTGTATATCATCATGTGCTACAGAACACTTCGGTCAACACCAGACTGCATATACCACGGTGGTCCTATGAGATCATAATGGAGCTGAACACCTCCTACCGTCTAGAGACCTCAGGGCCATCATGACGTAACGTTATAGCACAACACATTACGCACTTGTTAGTGGTGATGATGCTAGTGTAAACAAACCTATTGCATTGCCAGTGCTATGAAAGCAAAGTTAATACAATTACTGTACAATAAGTAAGACTTGATAGTGATAATAAACAACCATGTTCCTGGTTTATGTATTCACTGTATTATGTTCTATCATTATTTTAGAGCATACTTTTCTACTTATAAAAACCAGTTTGCTGTGAAACACTTTGCCATGGTATGCTATCAGCAGCCTCAGTTGTCTTACGTTTCCTGTGTATGCTGATGGCATCACTTTCTCTTGTGCTTGATTCAATCCCATGTTGTTTTACACAGCTACGCGCTGCATGGGCTGGTAGCCTCCAAGCACAGGTAATCCCACAAAGCCTAGATCAGTGATTTTCAACTGTTTTTATCTCATGGCCCACATAAACTAATTACTAAAACTCTGCAGCACACCAAAAACTATATCTTTTGCCAACCTGACAAATAAAATAGGTATAATTTTTATTCGTTCATACCGGATGACTCATGTTGATGTGTTGGCTGCTGTCATTTTTTTTATTTGACCATTTAAGGGAAAAAAGGTCAGTTGCCCCTGATTAAACAGTCAGGTTTTGCATGTTTTAAAAATTCTTATGGCTCACCAGTTGAAAATCACTGGCCTAGGCGTGTAGTAAGCTGTCCTTATCTAGGCTTATGTAAGTGCACTCTATCATGTCTGCCCAAGAATGAAATAGCCTGAGGATGCGTTTCTCAGAATGTGTTGCTTCCTTAAGGGGTGCATGACTATACTGTGAAATAAATCAAGAGAATAATTATTTGTATTTTAATCCAATTGTTTCAGAGACTTACAAGACTAATTCTTGATGAGTAAGAGATACAGATGCTAGGTAGAAGGAGACAAGTGAACTAACTTGTTATTTTGAAAACTCATTCTATGAAGTATACAAAAAACAAACAAATAGTGGGTGTGAGGATTTTTTTATCTTTATAGGAGTATTTCTGCTAATAAAAGAAAATGAATTGCAGGTTTTGAAAAGGAAAATTAATTCTAGAATCAGAATGCTATTTTGCACTTCCTAAATATCAGTGGACGTACACATTCTTCCTCAACAAGGAGACCATCAAGCATTCACTACTTTGCCTCCACAGAGAACATACCACAACCTATTAAGTTCTGCCAAGAAAAAAATCTAAATCTCATAAAGCTTCTAAATCCAATACCAGTTTATAGGAAATAAAAAACATTCAGTAATATCATAGGGATTCAATCAGCAAACAAAGGAATAATCAGTTTCTTTAATAAATAATTTAAAAAGAAAAAAACAGAGGAGAAACCAATAGATTAAAAGAGAGTCAAGAGATACATCAACCAATCACAATGTGTGGATCTTTTTAGGATACTGATTCAAAAAAACAAAACAAAAATTTTTAAATACTGATACTTAGAGACAATTAGAAATTTGAGACTACTGGGTATTTAATGATACTTAAGAAATTATTGTTGAAGTTTAGGTATTACTTAAGATTTAAATTTATGGTTAATTAGGAGTTTTTAAAATGTCTTATCTCATAGATACAAGTGAAATACTTAGGACTAAAATAGTATGATACCTTTAATTTGCTACAAAGTAATACAGGAAAGAGGGAAATGGATAGGATATGAATGAAACTAGATTAGCCATGTGTCTGTAATTATTAAGGCTGCATGATAGGTAGGAGGAAGTTCATTGTATGATTCTACCTAATTGTGCATATACTTAAAAGTTTCCACAATAAAAATACTAATCAAACCTGAAACTAATACAAAATAATATTATATCTAAACTGTAATTGAAGAAAATGAAAAATTAAAAAAAATTTTAAGTAATCAAATTTTTTTATTTCTACCTCCAAATAGCAAATTTATTTTTGATGAATATTTTCTAGTTATGAGCTCTTCTTCAAAACTAAGATACTATCAAATATATTTAAGTATATACTGTAATTTTATTACAAAATATTTCAAAACACCCAGAGTATAAGAAATAATAGAGCCAATAGCTATGTATTTACCACCTACCATAAAATATAAAATACATATTAGAAATATAATGTTTCCTCAATTATATTTCTCCCTCAGTCCACTACTCTGTACCCTCTCCAAAGGCTAACACTATTTTGAACTTAGTGATGAATAATCCCATAAGTGGGAGCTACTCTTTAAAGAGAGCCCTCCAGTGGTCAAGAGTTCTAGGTGTTCACACTCTTGTGTAGCCCCTTCGGTTGGGGTTGGCCCTACCACTTGCTCTTGATCAAAAGAATATGGTGGAACCGACACTGTGAAACTTAGGGCATAAAAAGCCTTGTAACTTCCACCTGGGAACATTTGCTCTTTGATCAGTCCTTTTTGCTACACTGTGAGAAGCCCAGACCACATGGAAAGGCCATGAGTAGGCTGAGCTCTTGGCTGAAAGCCAGCATCGACATCAACTGTCAGCCACCTGAGCCAGTCTTCCCAGCAATCCAGGGCAACTGAGCCTTCGATGACTCCAGCCCAGCCCCAGTCACTGTCTGCACGGGAATTTGAAGAGAGCTGAACTGAGGCTACCAACAAAAGCATGAGAGATACAAATATATGTATGTATACACTGATGTTTTAAGCAACTGTGTTTATGAATGATTTTTACACAGCCACAAATAACCAGAACATCACGTCTTATATTTTCACTACCTATTTATAAAATAAAGTACTTTAAAGGAGCAAATAGTCATAGTAAAAATATCTACTATTTGTGGATACCTTTCTAGCACTGCCCTTGTCATAAAGATGAGCTGTCAGACCAGGGGTCCCCAAATAACTATGCATGCACAAAATCTGACCGACTTCATATAGCCAAACAAGCTAAAGATGGATTCACATTTTTAAATGTGTGTGTGGGGGGGGATTTAAAAGAAGACTATTTCATGACCCATGAAAATTATTTGAAATTCTAATGTCAGTGTCCACAATAAAACTTTATAGAAACATAGGCACACTCATTAATTTTTGTATTATCTCTGTGCCTTGTCTTTGGCTGTTTTCAACATACAACAGCAGAGTTGAATTTTTGGGACAAAGACCCTATGGCCCACAAAGCCTAAATATTTACTATCTGGCTCTTTGCAGAAAAAGTTTGTTGGCCCTTGCCATAAACTTACCAAATGCACTCCAAAGAGCAGAGAAATTCATTAGTGTGGGTGAGGAACAATATATAGGAAACTTTGAAACTGGTCCACAGGAACAAGGCATAGACTAACCTTTAAAAAGCCATCAAAAACAAAATCCAGTAAGAGAAACAATCATTATTCTGCCACCAGGTTAACTGATGAACAGATCAAAAGACAGATTGAGAAAAAAAGGAGAAAATGGTTTTAAGATCATCTGAACTCCCCCTACTCAGAAGAAAATGACAGTTAAAAGGGGTCCAAAAAGTGTAGTAGGTAGGGCTTCCTCCCGGAGTGGAACAACCTCAAACTGAAATGAGGACTAACTACAAAAGAAAAAAGGAGATGCTCTGGAAATCAGTTATATGCAGAAAACACATTTTTAACATGCCTTCTAAGCAATAAAAATGGCAGGTGCATAAAGAACCTCTTAGGGTGAATAACAAGAAGCCCTTAGTGCCAATAATTACCACACATTAATATCCATTATCTCCATGTAATTGTAGGACAGACTTTATCTTTAATAGCTGATGGTCATTCACGATTAAAGGCTGACCCTTCTCCTATGAGCTCTTGTGAGGTCCAAGCAAAGCCCCCAAAACAGCATGGGCTTTAGAATTTAATCTATAGACCAATGAATCCCAAGGAAGTAAAGGATGTTGTCAAATTTTTAAATAATAACAACGATGGATAAAGAGTAGAATACAACTATCTCTATTTTCTTGAGAATTAGCAACATTAAGTAACTGTTCAGTCACAGAACTAACATGTGGCAGAGCCTGGCTGGAATCCCAGATAGTCTCTCTGATTCCAGGGTCTATGCCTCTCCGAAAATTAATGTTTGAATTGTCAAGTAAGTGTAAGGCTAAAAACATGGAGGCTGAATCAAAATCAAACATTCTACTGTTAAGAAATATTAGTCATTATACTAGTTAAGTTACGATACTTTCACTCAACTCATTTCATATCAATATTAGTTTCTCTTTTTACAGCATCTCAATTTAATACCAGTTAGAATAAAAAAACCGCAGCTCCACGATGCACTTCAATCAGTACTGACTACTTAGCCTGCACAAACAGCAGCAATCAGCACATGCCTCAACTCCAAAACAAGTTTAGTGTAATTATACAAAAAACAAGGATCGAAAAAAAAAGAGCTTTTAGAGGAAAAGGCCTTTCTTTAGCCTGAAACTCAAAAGAAAAATAACCTCAAAAAAGCAATAGATTACAGTGGTGAAGTGAGAGAGATCTAAGGAATTTTAATAACATAGTCCTCCTGACCTTTTCCAACAAAGACTCTCTACAAGGAGGAAGTACAAAGGTCACTGAGGAAATGAGTGAATGAAGGAAGGACTCCAGATGATCAGTTATTATTCCACTCGGACTTCAGATTTGTTTTAATTTGGGGAAGCAAAAGGGGTGTGTAGTCAGCAACTAAACATGCATTTTCATCACAAAATTTGGAAACCAAAACACCACAGCATCCCTTGGGGGCAGCAGCAGCAGTAGCTGCGCCAGCACACGGACCCCAGGCTGGAGCTATCGCCAGCACTCTCCTGGAGCACAAAGATGTTTCATCTCCGCTACCGCGAGGACCTTCCCAGGTCTGTTTCCTACTAGAGGCTCTTATTTTCTGACTCTGCAAGAGTCTGAACTCTGCTTTGCTCTTCCTCATCTCTAGAGTGCAGTGTGGGTATAATCGGCTTAATAAAACTTTAGGTGTTCGTGGACAGTAAATACCTTTTTTTCCCTAAGGACTTGTTCTCAAGATGGTCACAATTACAGCTATTGATTGTGGCGGACAAATTGGTCAGGTTTACTATACCTAATTAACAAAATCGAAGCAAACAGCCTGTAGAACACATAATAAATACTTAAAGCACAATAAACTCAAGTCTGTAAACTAGTTTGTACTTGTTACTCACTGAAATATTTAGACCATAATTTGACTATATTTAACCACAGCAAACAAAAACTGCTGTGCTACTAGAGAGATACATAAGCAAAGGCAATGTTTATAGAAGTAAATATTCTTGAGTATAAATATATATAAATATATACACGTGTATCTTCATATGTATGTACCTATATCTGTTTCACACCTAATAATGATACGTTAATGTGTTCATATATGTATTCTTTCACTATAAGTTCTAATAGCTCATGGACAATATTTAATATGCCACTTCTGAAAAAAAAAGAACAAAAAAAAAAAACACCATAACCCCAGCCCTTCCAGTCAGTATCAGTATTATATAAAGTCTAATTTAGATGACAGAGGTGCTAATATGAAATTATCAGCAAGCCATATTAAATTATTTCACTTTTGAAATCTAAATCCTCAAAAGTTAACAGAGAAACCCACATTTAAAAGAGGGCATTTTAACCATTCACTTTAAAACCCAGATTTTCACATTTCAATTGATTTAAGCAATGGCCTATCTTTAGTTAACATATCCACAAGAATGAGGCAGGTAGGTAAAATTAAAACCTCAATTATAAACTTGAAGTGATTTAAACCTAAAATGACAAAAAAAACCTGTTAGAATGTGACAGAATTGCATATATCCTGACTCAGGCTGCATAGAACATTTTCCTGAAACTTAACAGAGCACAATTCTGATAAACCTAGACATGACTAAACATGATTATAAAATTTGAAATGCCAATTACATGAAATTCAAGTTGATTACACAATAATGTCTGTGCATATTATGAGTTCTTAGATAAGCGGCAATTGTACGCTTTGCTGTTGCTGTTTCCTTTCCCAGTCACTCACTCCAATCCAGCAGTTGTATCATCTTTAACCCCACCCTTGCCAGGCCACAGTCAAGTCTAGAACTCCAACAACCAACCGCAGTTGATATTCCCATCCGCCCCAAGTTCCTTTGCTGCTGGTACACCTGACAATCCAGCCTATCAATGCAGAACACCCTCTTTAGGTCAAAACAAAAAAGAGGACTGTAATCCAATGCATTCCATGTTTCTAGAATGCCAGACATATAACAAAGGCGAGAAAAAATCCATGGGCAGGATTGTTCAAACAGAAACTCGCAGGGAGAATGCATTTTAGATAAGCCCTGAAGAATGAGTAGAATTGCAAAAGAGTTGGGGTAGAAACTAGACTTTGCAATGACACAGAATGACATGAGCTGGCGCCACTGGGCCGACATTCCATCTTTCTTGATGGAAAGATGATTTAGAGCTTACTGTCTTAGACACTATTTTTATTGCTGTCTATGTATCCAATCATTCAATGCTCATACTGACACTACGAGGGTAAACTTATCCCACTATTGCAAATGAGGAAGCTGCCTCACAATTGTGTGGCAACTGTAGGGGTTCAGAACAAAGCACACCAAGATGTACCTCAGTGGTATGCAGACTACTTTGAGCCAAAGGTAATTTTAGATTCAGACTTAAGAGGAACTTCTGCCCTTCCCTCTAAGTACCTAGAAGAGCCTGAATTAGGGGCTTTGCTCATAATAAGAGACTGTCAGAGAGAATTTCTTTTGACCTATCTAGAGGGCAGAGCAAACTTCTATTTACTAATTGTCTGTTCTTATCAGCCTGCCTCACCCTCTGAAGCTCCCTAGGTGCATTACTTCACTCCTAGCTCAGGATGTGTTATGCACCTGAATCCCCCTTTCCATCTCAGAACCTCTCCTGCATGTGGGGTCTCTGACTCTTTCATGTATGTGGGGATCCCATACCGATGTATGTGTTCAATTTGGTTATTTTCTCACGCTAGTCTGTCTCACGTCAATTTGTTTATTAGACCAGCCGAGAGAACCTGAGGGCAGAGGAAAGTTCGTCCCTCCCTCACACACTAAGAGACAACATGGGTGGGAGAGCGCCTGCGGGCCAAGTGGCTGAGTAAGTGAATAATGAACAAGTGTGAAGTGCACACTACTCCTTCAAGGAAGCCTGTGGTCTTCTGGGTGACATGATTATTTTTTATTTGGCTTATACTTTCTGTACCTTCCACAACACATATTTAGTTTAATCATCAAAAAGCAAGAACGTTCATTTTTAAAATGTGTGTGACTAAACGACACAGGGTGATAAGGACGCAGTACACAAAACTTCAGCAACACTGCATCTCACCTGCACATAAGCGGTCGGCTCCCGTCGGCTCCACGGTGTATACACCCACACAACTCCTCTCCCTCTGTCCGGCTAGTTCCAGGTGGTGCTGTGTCAGCAGTGAAGAGTGGTGCCAAATAATCTTAAAACACGCAATTTTTTTAAATGGAGGGCATTTAAGGACTGTTGGTTTTTTTCTTGTCTAAGTAGATAAAAATAAGTGCTGTTTATGTGGAGGAAGAAATGAGACATCTAACAGAGAAAAAACAAGGACCTCTGCCTGAGACAGGTTACTCTAAAAATAAAGCCTACCAAATTTATTTTTAAAATTCTGTCCCTATGCATAATAGGATGTCTGGATTTTAACAAATGGTAACTACCATTTATAAGTAATCTTTGTGTGCTTATGTGACACTCTTTGTGCAATGTGATGTACATACATATGTACTCTATGCAGGCTTCTTATGCATGAAGAATGACACATTGCTGCATTTTCTGAATGAATTTAACAGAAGAGTAATTTCCTCAATGCCAGTGAAGGAAAGGGGCTTATAAATACTGAGTCACTTAGGGAAGATAAAATTACTTCCTTTACAATATTTTTTAATCCTTCTTATTACATCAAGGGAAAATTTAGTTTCATCTGGAAACTTTAACATTTCAACAAGTGCTAATCGAAAGCAGCTCTTGAATCAAAGCCTTAAACAAGCTGCCCTGGTGGGGGTGGCTCAGTTGGGTTGAGTGCCAGTCTGCGAACTGAAAGTTGCTGGTTCGATTCCCAGTCAGGGCACATGCCTGGGGTGCAGGACAGGTCCCCAGTTCGTGTATGTGAGAGGCAACTGCTCAGTGTTTCTCTTTCCCTTTCCCCCTCTTACCCTCTCTCTAAAAAATAAATAAATATTTTTTAAAAGCTCTAAGCAAGTAATAATATCTACCTATAATTTTGTAACACTGTTTTATTTTCATCATCATCTTTGTGTTTACTTTCTGTTTCAGGAAAGCCATAGTAATCTTCAATTCATAACAGTGACATCAAGCTTCATTTCTTAAAAAATCATTTATATCGGTAAAATGTGAGTGAATTAAAAGATGACACTTAAATTATCTTTTTTAAAAATGATTATCTGTGGGTCATGGATATAGCAACCCCCCCAAAAAAATTACGCACTCTGGGATCTGAGCCAGACCATCTAGGAGTGCATTTGAGTTCTACCTTTTAATATCTGTGTGACATTTAATCCATTGCCCTAATCTATCTAACCTTCAATTCCCTCATCCATGAAATGGGATCAATAGGTATACAGGGGTGGGTAAAGTATGTTTTCGGTAATGCAAATAAATAATACACTAATTAATGAATAACAATATAAGAAGAAACTGGGCTTCATGTACTCACAACTGTAAATCTACTTTTGCCCTCCACTATACTTATCTCATAGCAATGTTATTAGAATCAAATGAGTTAACACAATTAATGACCTCAAAACTGCAGCCAGTATATAGTACACTCTCAATAAATATGAGCGCTTATCATTTTTTAAGAAAAGGAGGGGTATACAGTGAATTTAAATGAGCTATTTTTTAAAATTACCTTTGTCACCTGGAGTCAGAAATTTAAATATCTAGATAATCATTTTCTGTGCTTGGAAAGAACACAAGACAGGAAAAGCTATATTCAAGGAACTCAGGAGATGCCAGGAAAACCATACACAGAATACAGTCACTTGGTGGATTCTGTACTAAAAGTGTCCCTTAGCAAAGTAGTTGCCCAAATTCTGTACAGAGAAGAAGGGTGGTACAAAATGAAATAACCGTAACTAGGGAACCTTCTCAAATGGCTCTCTGTCACATGCTCACCACTCTTACCTTCTAGTACCCCTAATCTAGGTAAAGAATAGTCAGATTCACACCTCAGGGTTCTAGGTCACAGGGTCAGAATAAAACACTTTTAAAAACTTAAAACAGTTCCCTAAGATCCATCCATCAAGACTAACTTAAATCCAGCTAAGGGTAAAAAGTCTTCATCTCAGATACATGAACTCTACTGAAGGGTCAATGTCATACTTACGGAACACTCTTCCATCAAACTGAGTCTTGCCTGATAATTCCTCCTCTGATAAACTGGTCACACTACAAACAAACTAAACAAAAGCAATCATGGCAACTCAGTGCATCTGTTCAATCCTACCATTCTTGGGCTTAGCCCTTTAATGCAGTTTGTTACTGACCATATCCACCATCTCGAAAAAGCCTGTACTGGAGATGTAGCTTATTTTCTATTATTTGTTAATTGTATTAGCAACCACTTTAAAAGTTCCCTGGGATAAGCTTAAATAACATTTTCTCAAGAATGAGTTTAAGAGCATTTTATATTTGAATGTTTTCATTCAATTCAAAATCAAAGTAAGTTGCTAGTATGTGCTAACTACTATGCCGAGAACACAAACCATCATGATTTTTGCCAAACCTCTGTACAACTTATTTTACATTTTTCAAAAATTTTTCTATCTTGTAAGAGTTCCATACATAAAATAATCCATGAAAACAATATGGGGACTTCCACTTAATGGCAGTACATGGAAAGACTTCACAAGTTAACATTCCAGTCCTCACAATAAGAAAAAAGTGAAAAAATAGAAACAACCACTGTTCTAAGATCCATCAGAGAATTGATGTTACAAGTCAACACCCCCAAAATTGGAGAGACAGGCAAATACAGAGCATCATAGCTTACTGGGAAAGAAGCCCAGTTCAGGAGCCAGTATCAGTGAGAAACACTTAAGCTGTGAATAAAAATTGCTAGAGGATCAATGTGGACTGGCTTGAGAATTTAAAACTCCAGAGGTCCCTTTAGGAGGGCCCCCATCCTTTCTTGATTTTCACCTCCATGAACCCCGCCAGGTTCTCAGGGTAAAGACTGAAGAAAGTTCTGCTCATGTTTCTGGCAGGTATAAGAGACAGGCAGCAATTTTGAAATCCACCCAGAGCTCTGTTTCCCTTAACAAAAGTCTGCTCTAAAGGGAAATTTGCCAGAGCCTAACTGACTTGGGCTTCTGAGGAAAAGAAAAATGCAACTCCAGCATGCCCTAAGCTTCCTGTCTCACCTAAGGGGGAAAAGAAAGGACAAGAAACATCTTGAAGGTCACAGTCAATTTTTCTTCAGAAATCGTGTAACCAAGAAGAGAGTGAGATGAAATATTTAAAGTATCAGGAAAACGTTAACAAAACCCAGCATCCATTTATGATAAAACATTCAGCAAAGTGTGAATAGAGGGAGCATACCTCAACATAATAAAGACCACATATGATATACCCACAGCTATCATCATACTCAATGGTGAAAGCTAAAAGCATTTTCTTTAAGATCAGGAACAAGACAAGAGTGTCCACTATCATCACTTCTATTCAACAAAACACTGGAAGTTCTAGCTACAGCAATCAAAATAGAAAAAAGAAATAAAAGGGAGCCAAATGGAAAAGGAAGAAGTAAAACTGTCGGTCTTTGCAGATGACATGATACTAATGATTTCACAAAAAAACTATTAGAAGTGATCAATAAATTCAGTAAAGTAACAATATAAAAATAACATTCAGAAACTGTTTGCATATTTATACACTAATAGCAAACAATCAGAAAGAGAAATTAAGAAAACAGCCCTGCTCTGGCCAAGTAGTTCAGTTGGTTAGAGCATCATCTTGATGTGCCAAGGTTGCAGAAAAAGCATTTGAAATAACCAGCACTTATTCGTGATAAAAATAGATGAGAGGAGATCCAAGATGGTGAAGGAGTAAGTGGAAGCTGCACTAACTTTTAATTTAGGAATTAAAACTAAATTGTAGAGAAATCGTCTGGAATAGCCAACTGAATGAACAATAGCTGGAAAAGGGCCTTATTGCCACAAACAGACAGAAGAAACCACCTCACCACAACATGAGTGATTGACCAGATTAACAACTGAAGGAGACAGCCACAGACTGTGGATGGCTCTCGGTGTCTCCAACAGGCGGCCTAGGGCCAGACTGGGACACTGTCTGACATGACCAGGGACAGGTCCAGAAAGAGAAGACAGTGGTAAAGAGTAGATTCTAATGAGACGAATTGCACCATGCTCTTCTTCATGATTTGTGTTATTTTCCCTCCTGCACAGCTTGCTAACATTCATTTCTTGCCCTTCAACAGTGTGCCTGTTAGGGCACTAGTTACTATATCATAGTTCATTCAGATCTCATAGTTTGCTCCTCCTTTCTCTTACTCAGTTTTACTTTCTTCTTTGCTCTTCTTATCTTCATCTTAAATTGTATTTTCTTTCTTGCTAAAACTTGTTTTCATTCTGCACTCTTACTATTTCTCCCCCCTCCAGCCTCTCAAAACCATTTTTGTTGTCATCTCATCTGAGACGTCATTAGTCATCTCAAATTCTTTTTCCCATTCTTAAAAATTCTCTTGCTCTCCCTCCACCGTCATTAATCTTTGCTCCTTGGCTGTTGACATGGTGGTTGTTATAGCATTACTCCTATTCTATTTCTAGATCTTCACTATTTTTGTATTTCAAATCTCCATTTTACTCCTCACCTACTCCACTTTTCCTTCCTTCTACCCTTTCACTTTTTTGTTTTAAATTTTAATTTTCCTTGTCTTAGCCTGATTTTCGTTCCTCATTCTTAAGACTCCTTTTCCCTCTATCTTCTCAAAATAACTTCTATTTCCTATAGACATCTCCTAAGCATTTTTTTCTTTCTTTTTTCCCTCTTATTCCCATCCCACTTACATTAATCTTCACTCCTTTGTTGTTGATAGTGCTGTGGTGGATCTTTTTCTACAATTTGGTTCCTTTTCTTCCTTTTTCTCTGTCTCACTGTATTTTTTTTTAATTTCTGCTTAAGCCTAATACTATACACTTCCCTTCTCACTCTCCATTCTGCCTTTTTCCATCCCTTTTTTATTTGTGATATAAATGGTACTTTCTCTCTATTCCCTACTCTTATTATTGTTCCTCCCTCTGCCCTCTCAAAATCATTTTTCTTTCAGTTAGTCATCTCACATTTGTTTTTCCTTTCTTATAATAGTCTTAATCTCTTTACACCTTAATTAATTTTTGCTCATTTGATGTTGATAGTGTCATTCTGGATGGGTGCTATTTTTGCAGGTGTGGGTTTGTTATGTGGGCTATTTTGTTTTGTTCTGGTCCAACCTGTACAATAGTATATAACATGTGGTGGGCAGAATGGCTCTTGACCAGCCAATTGGAGAGAAGGATCCACCAAAGAATGACCCAACAGCCAAAACCAAATTACAACCAGAGAGCCCACATGAACAGCATAAAGGGCAACCCAAGAGCATCAAGGTCAGGAGATCAAGGAGACCGGATCACAGAATGCCACAGGTGTCCTACCACAGAAGTACAAACCATGAAGACATAGAGTCAAAGCAGATCAATCTAAGAAGCAGAAACAAAGAAGAAGACTCACCTAAAATTAGAAGACAAAATAGCAACTCCCAATCAAAAAGAAAGGAGAAATCCCCAGAGAGAGTACTAAATGAAATAGAGGCAAGCAAACTATCAGACATGGAGTTCAAAATAATAGTTATAAGGATACTCAATGAGCTCAGTGAGACCTACAAAGAACTCCAAGGAAACCACAAGGAACTTACTGTGCACTGCATTAGCATGAAAAAGGACATAGAAACTATCAATAAGAGCCAGGAGGAAATGAAGAATACAATACCTGAAATGAAGAGCACAATAAAAAGAATTAAAAGCAGGCTAGATAAAGCAGAGCATCAAGTCCGCAAGCTGGAGAACAAGGTAGAAAAAAATCCCCAGATGGAGCGAGAAAATGAAAAAAGTCTCAAAAAGAACAAGGAGGGTTTAAGAGAGCTGCAGGACAAATGAAATGTAATGATATCTGTAACATAGCGATACCAGAAGGAGACGAAGAGGAGCAAGGGATAGAAAACCTGTTTGAAAAAGTAATGACAGAGAACTTCCCTACCCTGAGGAGAGAAAAAACCATGCAAGTCCAGGAAGCACAGAGGTTCCCAATCAAGATGAACCCAAAGAGGCCCACTCCAAGACACATCATAATTAAAATGGCAAAATTTAAAAACAAAGAGACAATCTTAAAGACAGCAAGGGAGAAACAGCTCGTAATATACAAGGGAGCTCTGATAAGGCTATCAGATGATTACTCAACAGAAACACTACAAGCCAGAAGTGAATGGCAAGAAATATTCCAAGTAATGAAAAGCAAAGGCCTGTAACTAAGACTACTCTACCAAGCAAGGCTCTCATTTAAAATGGAAGGCAAAATAAAGATTTTTTCCAGACAAAAATATAAAGGCCAAAAAAATACATCTCCACCAAACCAGCATTGCAAGAGATGCTAATAGGACTGCTTTAAGAAGATGAAGAAAAAGAGAGAGGGGGAGAGGAACACAGGTACAAAGGCAATGAATAAGTACCTATCAATAATAACCTTAAATGTAAATGAATTAAATGCTCCAATCAAAAGGCATAGGGTAGCTGTGCCCGCATATACACTGTCTATAACAGAGCCACCTCAGAACAAAAGATCTACACAAACTGAAAATGAAGGGATGGAAAATAACATTCCTAGAAAACAGACATGGAAAAAAAGCTGGGGTAGCAATACTTATATCAGAAAAAAATAGACTTCAAAACAAAGATCATAAAAAGAGACAAAGAAGGATACTACATAAGACTTAAGGGAATAATCCATCAAGAAGATATAACACTTGTGTACATATATGCACCCAAAATAGGAGCACCCAAATATATAAGGAATATCTTGTAAGAATTCAAGAAAGATATCAACACCAACATACTCATAGTAGAGGATTTTAACACCCCACTGCCAACAATAGATAGCTCTTGAAAACAAAGAATCAACAATTATGTTACGGCACACCAGACACTCTAGATCAAACAGACTTAATTGATATACACAGAACCTTTCACCCTAAAGAAACAAAATATACATTCTTTTCAAATGCACCTGGAACATTTCAAAGATAGACCACATGGTAGGACACAAAACAAGCCTCAACAAATTCAAGAAAACTGAAATAATATCAAGCATCTTCTTGAATCACAATGGCTCGAAAGTAGAAACATCCTAAGTGCCCATCAGTGAATGAGTGGCTCAAAAAACTGTGGTGCATTTACACAATGGAATACTACACAGCAAAAAGAAAGAAGAAACTCCTACCTTTAGTGACAGCATGGATGGAACTGGAGAGCATTATGCTAAGTAAAATAGACCAGGGAGCTAAAAGTAAATGCCATATGATCTCACCTATAACAGGAACCTAATAAACAAAACAAACAAATTAGCAAAATAGAACCAGAGGCATGGAATCAAGGAACAGACTGACAGTGAGCAGAGGGAAGGGAAGGGGGCAGAGGATAAGTGGGAGAAGAAGGGGAAGGGTCTAGTCAAGGAACAAGTATAA
This sequence comes from Tonatia bakeri, assembly GCA_004024845.1. Taxonomy (NCBI): domain Eukaryota; kingdom Metazoa; phylum Chordata; class Mammalia; order Chiroptera; family Phyllostomidae; genus Tonatia; species Tonatia bakeri. The sequence goes on along the minus strand of PVIA01003864.1, from coordinate 98,653 downwards.
ATAACCCATGGACATGGACAACAGCATGGGGACTGTGGGAGCCGGGGATGAGTGGGGCAGGGGAGAACAATGGGAGGAAAAATAGGACAAATGTAACAGAACAATAAAAAAATAGATGAGAGCCCTGGCTGGTGTGGCTCAGTGGACTGAGTGCAGTCTGTGAACCAAAGGGTCATCAGTTCAATTTCCAGTCAGGTCACATGCCTGGATCACAGGCCAGGTACCTATTTGGGGGAGTATGAGAGGTAACCACACACTGATGTTTCTCTCCCTCTTTTTCTCCCTCCTTTCCCCTCTCTCTAAAAATAAATAAATAAATAAATCTTTACAAAAGTAGATGAGAATTTCTTAGACTTTACTCTTCAAATCTACAAAAAACCTATAGTTTACACCATTCTTAGTGGTGACAAATACATACTTTCTCCATAAGATCAGGAAAAAGGCCAGGATATCCATTCTCACCACTCCTATTCAACATGGCACTGAAACTCACAGCCGCTGTCTTTTTTCACAGAAGATATTAACTGTTATATAGAAAATACAGCCCTAGCTAGTATAGCTCAGTGAATTGAGTGTGGGCTGACAACTAAAGGGTCACTAGTTCAATTCCCAGTCAGGCACATGCCTGGGTTGCAGATCAGGTCCCCATTAGAGGCCATGTGAGAGGCAACCACACATTAATGTTTCTCTCCCTCTCTTTCTCCCTCTTTTCCCCTCTTTCTAAAAATAAATAAAATATTTTTTTTAAAAAAAGAACCAAAAACAAACAAACAAAAAGACTCCTGGAACTAATAATGATTATAGCAAGCTAGAAGATACAAAGTAATCACAAACATTAAATGCTTTCCTATATACCAGCAATGAACAACTGGAATTTCAAATTAAAAATACAATAGTATTGACATTAGTACAAGGAAAGAAGAAGGAAAGGAAGGAAGAAAGGAGGAAGGAAGGAAAGAAAGAATTTAGGAAGATGCACAGGCCAGCCTAATTATAAACCTATATACAAGGAGATAGCAAAACTAATGAAAAAAATCAAAGATTTATTTACTTTTTTTAAAAAGATTTTATTTATTTATTTTTAGAGAGGGGATAAAGAGAGGAAGAGAAACATGAACATGTGATTACCTCTCACGTTCCCCCAACTGGGGATCTGGCCCACAACCCAGGAATGTGCTTTGACTGGGAATCGAACTGGCAACCCTTTGTTTTGCAGTCCAGTGCTCAGTCCATTGAGCCATGCCAGCCAGGGCAGCAATCAAAGGGGATTTAAAGAAATGGAGAGATATTCCATATTTATGGGCAAAAAGAAAAGATATTCAATGTTTATGAACAAAAAGACTTAATATTATTAAGATGGCAATTCTCCCCACTTTAGAGATTCAACACAATTTCAATCAAATCCCAGCAAATTATTTTGTGGCTATCAACAAACAGATTCTAAAATTTACATAAACAGACAAAAAAAAACAGAATAACCAACACAGTATCAGTCAGAGGACTGATACAACCTAGCCTGAAGACTGACTCTAAAGCTACAGTAACCAAGGCACTGTGGTATTGGTAAAAGAATAGGCAAACAGCTTGATGCAACAGAATGGAGAACCCAGAAATCAGCTCATACAAATATATTTGAGCGGCCTTTAACAAAGGAGCAAATACAATTTAATGAAGTCAGTACAGTATCTTCATGAATAATGCTGGACAATGGGACAACCATATGTGCACATATGCATCTCAACACAGACCTTGTACCTTTCACAAAAACTAACTTAAAATAGATCACAGACCTAGCTGTAAAATGTAAAACTATAAAACTTTTGGGAGATGACACAGGAGAATATCTAGGTGTTTTGGGGTTTGGGGATGACTTTTAGACACAACACCAAAGGCATGATCCATTAAAGAAAGTCAAGTTGTACTCCACTAAAATGAAAAATTTTGGCTCTCTCAAGGACACTATTAAAAGAATAGAAGGACAAGTCACAGACCAGGAGAAAATATTTGCAAAGGACATATCTGATAAAGGTCTTATATCCAAATTACACAAAGAATTCTTAAAACTAAGTAATAAGAAAACAAAAGCCAAATTTAAAAAATGGGCAAATGATCTGAGTAGGCACTTCAGCAAAAATATACAGATGGCAAATAAGCATATGAAAACATCCTCAACATCACATGCCATTAGGGAATTGCCAACTAAAACAACAATGAGCCCTGGCTGGTGTTGCTCAGTGGATTGAGTACCAGCTTATGAACTAAAGAGTTGTAGGTTCAATTCCCAGTCTAGGGCACATGCCTGGGGTGCAGGCCAGGTCCCAGGAGGGGGCACACAAGAGGCAACCATACACTGATATTTATCTCTCTCTCTTTCTCCCTCCCTTCCAATCTCTAAACATAAATAAATAAAATCTTTTACAAAACAACAACAACAATGAGCCCTGGCTGGTGTGGCTTAGAGGATGGAGCACTGGCCTATGAAGCTAAAGGTCACCAGTCTGATTCCCAGTCAGGGTACATGCCTGGGTTGTAGTCCAGGTTCCTCATTGCAGGTATGTGAGAGACAACCAAGTGATATATCTCTCACACATTGATACCTCTCTGCCTCTATCTCTCTCCCTCCCTTCCTGTCTCTCTAAAAATGAATAAATAAAATATTTTTTAAAAAGAGAGAAACCACCACACACTTACTAGAATGGCTAAAATCCAAAACACTGACAGCACCAAGTGTTAGCAAGGATGTGGAGCAACAGGAACTCTCATACGCTGCTCTTAGAAATGCAAAATGGCACAAGCACTTACTTACAAAGCTAAAAGTGGTCTTGCCATATGATCCAGCAGTTGTGCTCCTTGCTGTTGACTCAAATAAATTATAAACTATGCTTTAACAAAAACTTACATATGAATGCTTATAGCAGATTTATTTGTACTCGCCAAGAACTTGGAAGCCACCACAATGTTCTTCAGCAAGAGAAAGGATAAACTGGTGGATCCATACAATAGACTATTATTCAGCACTAAAAAGAACTGAGCTGCTATAAAGTCATGAAAATACATGGAGGAACCATAAATGCATATTGTTAAGTGGAAAGAAAAAAAACTCTAGTCTGAAAAGCCTACACACCATTTGATTCCAAGTCTATGACATTCTGAAAAAGGCAAAACTATAGAAAGTAAAAAGACTGATGGTTTCCAGGGTGCTGGGAGAGGGGAGAGGGATAAATAAATGGAGCGCAGAGGACTTTTACTATGATACTGCAATAAAGAGATACAGACATTATACATTTGTCGAAACCCATAGAACTGCACTGCACAAATTTTTTTTAAATTTGGTACTTGAGCAAAGATGGTATTTTATTTGCCATTTTGAAATCCAGTATGAGCAGATTGCCTGGCAAAAAGAGGTGTGTCAGTGTTGGAGATATTGAAGGTTATAAGGCATGAGAGCTCTGAAAACACACTCATACAGCTGGTGGTGTGCTTTGGCAGTCACAAATTCAAGAAGCTTCCACAAAAGAGGAGATATTCAAAGGAGGAAGAGACCTTTCCTGGGCACACAGGAGTGGGCAGAATATATAAAGAGAGAAAAATTTAAACAAAAGCACAGAGACGGGGGGGAGGAGTAAGGGCAAGAGGATAAATTCTGGGGATTTGTTGTTGGAATGTCCTCCTAAGCCAGAACATTTATTTAGACACTACGATTAAATAATTGTACTGGCAGTTTACAAAATGTATTCCTAAGTGACAGGGTGTGTATATTTGCAACTTTGTTCTTGCATGTATGTTATGATACGTGTTTACATGATCTTTCTTTTCTTTCTTTCTTTCTTTTTTAATGCAAGCTTTGCAATGGTTTTTGCCCAAAAGGCATTAAAGGTCCTGATTTGACTTTGGTCTTTTGACCAAATTAGCTTCACTAACAAAAGACTCTGTTTAGTGCAATAAAAACTAGAAAGGTGTGTGTACACAATAAAGTAAGTCTAACTGCAACAGGAGACAATTTTCTCCAGGTAAGTTAGAAATGTCATATTCTCCTCTGAAGGTTCATACATTATCACTACATGGAGCACGCACTCATGTGTTCAAGGCTTTGGGCACACCTATTCCAAGACATGAACATGACATCAGAATGATAATCTCTATCAAGAATCATTAACACAACATCCCATACAATTTTTATTTTAAAACAAAATACAAGAAAATTGGGTAATTCTAAGTGTTGAATTTTCTAATTTTTTTTGCCATTTCTTAAGAAAAAATGATTAAGGAAAAACAAAACACACATGAAAAAGTGATTGCTGCAATCTAAGTATACCCATTCAAAACAAGCAAGCACTCGGAGGAGCAACTTTTTATTGCCAAAGTAAACATGAAATTAAACACTGCTAAGGAAGAACATTTCAAACACAGGAAGGACAAAGCTTTGGATCCCTGGGCCAGAAAAATAAGTTTCATGTCATGGACTGGCCTCTAAATTCTTTCATAATTTCACATTCAAAAATGTTGATGGGGAAACATTTCAGAATGGAGAGCTCCACACTGAATCTCAGTCTAATAACAGAACACACACTGTCAGCAGAACAAGGCATGTGGTGCGATGTGAATAGCTGAGCTCCTGGGACAAATAAAAAGACCAGAGACCAATAATACCTTCTTATATGGCCATTGGACATTAGTCTCTGCACTTGAGGATTTTTTACACATACGTATGTTTATTTTTATTTCTTTATTTTTCAATTACAGTTGGTATTCAATATTATATTACTTTCAGGTGTACCACATAGTGTGTACAACTCACAAAGTGATCCCGCGATAAGTCCAGCACCCACCTGATAGCACAGTTATCACAGTGTTACCGACTGCATTCCCTGTGCTGCATGGGACACCCCTGTGACCCTTCTGTAACTGCTGACTTGTACTTCTTAATCCCTTCACTGTTTTCACCCAGCCCCCAATACCCCCTCCAATCTGGAAACCATCAGTTTGTTCCTTGAGGATATTTTTTTAAATCTAGTATTATATATTTTACTTTTACATTGATCAAAAATTTATAATCACAAAGTAAAATAAAGTGAGTTCACTTTCCAGCAATCACAGTGAGGGAGGTAAAGAAAAAAAGTGAGCACACTGGGGAGCTGAAGTGGGCCCCCTCGAACCCTGCTGGTGAGATATAAATTGGTGTAACCATTTAAAGGAAGATTTGTCTGTCACCCAAAAATAAAATAAAAGGGATATAAAAATGTCCACATACTTAGTGCATGTTCCACTTCTGGCAACATATGACGAGCCCTGCATGGGTCCTGAAGTTGATGAGTTAGTATCTCCTCAGTCTTTAGGGCAACATAAAAGAGCGTAGTGTGGCCACAGGTCTATCGTGCCACCTTCAGCGGGTAGCAATTGGGCCTTAGGCCCCGGTGAGCCATGTTATAAAAAGGTTCAGAAGCATGGTGAATGAGGTCTCTGCATTAAACATGTAGTACTTAATGCAGTAAAAAAAAAAAAAAAGTAAATATACAAGAAGCCTTTAAACTTAGAAATAAAAAGAACTTACTAGGGAACCAATCCCTGAGCTTTACAATTTAGTGCTTTGCAACAATCCAATTGTAGGTTGGAACAATTTATTATGCCCATTTTTCAGATAAGAAAACTAAGGTGCAAATCAACCTGGTCTAGTGGTGGAAATGCAGACTTATGCTTGCAGTGAGAATTTTAAATCTACTTTTCATTTTTTAGATGCCTCAAAATCCCAACAGTCTGAGAATACTCCACCCAAGCGTACCAGTGTGATAACACTGGTTCCTACCACAAGTTCCCCTTCTTGACCCCACAACTGTGACCCAGTGACATTAGAAGACACCAATGTGATGTGCTCATGCCTTGGACTTGAATGAATGTAATAAATCTTTTTCACTTCTGTCAGCCTCTCTGTGGTGTTACTCCACACCCCCATCCAGCTGATCACCAATAAAACCAATGTTTAATAACATAATCATTTCATACAACACAGTCTGACTCTACAAGCCCTTCACCTTCATTACTACTCTAAGGGAAGTATTTGCAAGGAATAGTTTTTGAATGAAAGTTACTAAAGGATTGAGAGATTGGCATCAAATGAATGGGATTTGCATGATTTTTTGCCTTCAAAAGATAGAAATATTATTAGATATTGTCATATATGTATACCTTTGCCTGATTTATTACTCATTTCTAATATCATATATCTACATATTACTTAAATATAAACTTTCTGAAGGCCAAAGTAATCTCAACACTGTCCTGCAGGACACCATGCTGGCAAACCGTGTCCACCAGCTGAGTACTTTTTTGTTCAACAGCAGTACACTGAGCATAAGATGTGCCAGACCCTAGGTGGAGGAGGCAGACATGAAAATGGAGAAAAGGCAGAAATACACCCTGTAACAGCCCATTGTCTAGTTAGCTGACGAAGACTGAGTAATCAATAATTACCAAAAAAGTAGGATAAATGCCATGACAGTCAAATGTACTGGGGGGGGGGGGACAAGGGGACTAAATGGCAATAGAAAAACACATTAAAAACATTTTTAAATAGACTTCCAGTGTTACAGTACCACAGAAGACAGGGGGACTGTCACTACCTGCAGAAGTCTAGGAAGGTTGCTGACTGGAGGGGGCATTAGAGCTAGGTTTTGAATATTTGCAAAGATTTTCCAGGAAGAGAAAAATTAGCACAGCATATTAGCAAGAGCAAACTTGTACAAAGACATGGAAGAATGCAAAGGCGCAGTCGCTTTGGGGAAAGGTTGGAGAAATAAGTATAGAATGGTCACAAGATCAGATGTTTCAGAAAAAAACAAGGGTAAAAATGGTAAGTAGGGCTGGGACAAGATGGTAAAAGACCTTTGCAACCCTAAGATGTTTGGACTTTACCTTATTTACAATGAGTAACAATGGAAGGTTTTTAAACAGAGGAATGACATTATATTTCTGTTTTATGTGGGGGAGGTCAGCTGTCTATTGAAAGACTGTGTGGAAGCAAGGAGACAATTTAGGCAACTGTTCAAATGGCCCAGATGAAAATAGTACGTAAAATCAAAGCAGTGGTATGCAGTGGGAGAGATGGGTGGATTCAAAAAATCATGTGTGGGCCAGAATGGAAGGATTTGTTCCTCATTGCATGAAAGTGGGAGAAAGGTCTCATTAATGACTCAGATTTCTAACATAAGCAATGATCACAGATAAAAGGCTTCTTCAGAAATCCACATAGGTGTGTTTTAGGTATGTACTCAAATCTCCAGAATCTTCCTCAATTTCTGGGCAAACCTACAGCTTAGAAAGAGCTCACCTAGAGGTTTGCAAAATGACATGTACTAATTTTGACTGACAGCCTCACCACAGTTTGGATCTCAGAGCATGGAGAATCTTTAAGTAACTAGAAATCTGACCAGTTATGAAGGTACTCTGTCGAAGTAAAGATATGCCCAAGTGTGTACACGTTCTGAGTAACAGACAATCCAAATCTCTCAACTCAGAGACCAGTTCATTACACCAATTCTTTAAACACCTGACGAATTTCAGGCTGATCAGTTCCACACATTGGGGGATTCAGAGAAGACAAGTGGACATTCACACCAATCTGCCATTTCATCCCCTGTAACAGATTTGCAAGCCAATCAGACTTTGCAAAATGCATCAATCATGGAAATGCAAGGAGATTTTAATTATTGCGTCATATCTGCCATTGGTTCCAGAGAGCACAGTTTTCTAGTGTACCTAAAAGTTACCAAAACCTCAAAGAGATGCTAAAAATCCCAAATCTTAAGAAATCAGCTTTAAAGTGTCTAATCATGCCCTGGCTGGTGTAGCTCAGTGGATTGAGCTCGGGCTTCGAACCAGGCATCGCAGGTTCAATTCCCAGTCAGGGCACATGCCTAGGTTGCAGGACATGTCCCCCAGCAACCGCACACTGATGTTTCTCTCTCTCTCTCTCTCTCTCTCTCTCTCTCTCTCTCTCTCTCTCTCTCTCCCTTCCCTCTCTAAAAATAAATAAATAAAATCTTAAAAAAAAATAAAGTGTCTAATCACCACTGAAATATAACTAGAAGATGCTATATTAGTTCAACAGAAAAGCTACCATACTGAAAAAGAGCAGTATATTTAAAAAATAATATTTAGCTGTCAGGTGTGGATCAGTTGGTTGGGTGTTATCCCACAAAAGGAAAGGTCGCTGGTTCAATTCCCAGTCAGGGCACATGCCTGGGTTGCAGGCCCAGTCCTTGGTTGGGGTGCACGCGAGATGCAACCAATTGATGTTTCTTTCACACATCCACACATCAATGTTTCTCTCCCTCTCTTCTCTTCTAAGAATAAATAAAACCTTTTTAAAAATATGTAAAATAACCACACCAGTATGTTCATATAGCACCAAGTAATTTGAAACAATAAATTATTTAATCATGCAATTCGGTCATTACAATTCTGAGATGGCTAAAGTAGGCACAACATTACCCTCATTTTTTTAAATGTTTATTGATTTTAGTGGGGAGAGGGTAGAGAGAAGCATCGATGTGAGAGAGAAGCATCGATTGGCTGCCTCCCATCTGTGCCCCAATCAGAGAGAGAACCCACAATCTAGACATGTGCCCTGACCAGGAATCGATCTCCCAGGCTTTTGGTGCACGAGACAATGGTCCAACCAAGTGAGCCACACCGGCCAGGGCCATTAACCTTGTTTTGTAGAAGAGGTAGCTAAACTGCAGAACAGTTCACAATCACACTTATAAATCACATTTTCACATTATCTGACTCAGTCTATATGCCTTCAACTAGATAGCAAAGCTTCCCTTTTCCTATTGTTTCATTTATTAATAAGCTGTTGGGAAATATAAAACACAATATTAAAATCAATTCTTTGTTGTCAAGATTTTATTGCACGGTCTATGGATGAAACTCTTACACAAGAGCCAGGCCTTCCTCTGCACGTTACAGGCAAACTTGAAACTCTGGTCTGCACAACACTCACTAACAGGTGGACACGGGGATCCTGAAGGGTGTAATCAATTCTCTCCAACTTCTACAGCTATCATTAAAATAATTCCATGACCTTCTTTCCCCACAGAGTTTGCATGATGAATACCAGCAGCACCTCCACAGTAGTGATGAATAGTTTCCAAGGTTGACAATGTTCAGTTGAATTTCATCATTGTGACTTTTTAAAGCAGCCAGGATAGTTGTGTTTACAAAAATATACAATATGTACAAAACATAATGATAACCATTTTACATTACTATCATTTTAGAAGGGTCACAAATAGTAAGTAGAAAGAAAAGGTAAATTAAAAGGCAATCAATTCAAAATGATGATCAGAGCAGAGGTCAGAGTGATGTGGGGCCAGGAGCCAGGAAACGCAGGCCAGTCTAGGAACTGGAAGAAAAGGATTCTCCCCTAGAGCCTCCAGAACACAGCTCTGCCAGCCCACTGTAGAATTCTGATCTCCGGAGCCACAACAAAATAAATGTGCATTGTTTGAAGCCAAAGAAGGGGGTTAGCTATTATGCTTCAAATTTATCCTGAGAAGCAAATAATAAAATAGAAGATATATCTGCAAAAACAATCACACATTTAGATCCTTTAAAGACAATATGTATATTGTACATGCAGACAACTGTGCTGGATATTATAGGATACTGAGCACCTTCTGAATCTACGAAGAATGATAAGGACAGTTCAAGTATCATTTTATAATTAAATATTTAGTATACTGCATTCTAATTCTGTAAAAACTAATGACACATCAGTGTCTATTAACCAAAATAGAAAATTTTAAAGGACTTAATTTTTAAATTATACATACTTAAGTGTACTGTATTATAAACCTTTCCAAAAGCAAAACTGTTACTTTCTGTGCAAAATTTAACTTGAGACTTTAGAAACCAGTCCAAATTTTATTTCATTTGGAACCTATGTCATCATATATATTGGTATCAGGTTCTCTTTGGTTAAGCCTAGTAGTAACAGAGTTGATCACATAAAAGGTATTCAAACTATATCAAGTAACGATGTGTTATTTTGTTTTGTTTTTAACTTCACCATTCAGAGGGCTGAGTCAGCCATACTTACTGGCACGTGGCACGTTTTTATGATATTTCTTATTTATTTCTTTTTATCTTCATAACCTACTCCCATGCACTGGGCCCCAAAGGGAGCCATTCTAATATGCTTAATGAGTATTTAGTGTAATTGTTCCTACAAGATGTATGCTGTGCTAAGCTTACAAATTTTTAATTCACATAAATAATAAATATAGCCCACACTCTTACATTTTTCACCAAGCACTATATTCTTAAGATCCATTCATGTTGCTTTTATCTAATCTGTCGGATCAAACTATGGACAAGACCAAGATGTGTCCCCACCATGCTTTCTCTGCTTCTGTCAGCAATGGTCACCCAGATACCCCACTCCTCCACTACACAACAGTGAATAACTTTGGACACATCTTCTTGGGGAACCTATGGGACACATTCCACTGTCCACCTGTAGGAGTGAAATTGTTTGGTTATAGACTAAATAACTAAGTGATGCCAGGTGGCTTTCCAGAAAGCTGCTCCCACCAGCCACACAGGACTTTTCCTATTTATTCCCTCATTTGGCTTTGCCACTAATTAGCTCTATAAGAACCATGAACAAATTTGCCCCTGAACCTTATTTATTTTTCACTAAAATGAGACTATTTATTCCAATCATCTGATATGGTTATTTTGAGACACAAATTTAATGAAATAACATGAAATTATTTTTTAAAATAGAAATAGCTGTTTACAAATATAAGCAATTATTGTTGTAATTTTTGTTCTTATGACAATTTCTAATTTTCCTCCATTGCACCCCACCCCCATCCTGACAAATGAGAGCAAATAAGTGAATAAATCTGAAGCTTAGAAAATGAAAGTTTCTCCCAGATATCTAAACATTGAGGGAGATTGGAACAGAATAGGGGAAATACTTTTTCTTCTTTTTTTAACTCAAATTTATTTAATCAAATATGTTATTAAGGAATACGTATGGGGCACTCTACTAGTACTAAAATATAAAAATTTGTACAGCAACTGTGCACACAGCACATGAGCAAAATTTCCATCTAGGCCTTGAATTTTGTACATAAATTCTATTCCTAGATGTAATTACTTCAAAGACAGTAGCTTCTGATATCACAGAGTAGCAGTTCCAGTGTATTGATCGGCTACTATCTTGAAATGCCATGTATATTTCCTCAAACACTGAAAACAACGCTGCAAGGCAGGTGTCCTTACCCTAGTTCCTCATATGAGGAACAGACCCGGTTCAGTGATCTGCCCAGTGGAGCCATTAAGTGGTAGAACCAGAAACCCCCAGTATGTTGCTCTCAAGTCCAGGCTTTCTCTTTCCATTCCATTTCACTTCCTTGTAAAAGATATGTTTCAGGATGTCTTTAGTAAGGGCGCACTATCGTAGGACCTCTAAGAATATAAACAAAATACCACAAAAATTACAAAGATGCAGGCACAGTTCAACAATAAACACTACCATTTATTTAATATTTATCATTACCAAGTTCTTTATGTGCATGATTTACAGCCCTTATAAAAAATATCATAGAGGAGGTGTCCTCATCTCTGTTTCAAAGGTGTGGAAACTGAGATTTAGTTTGCCACAATAACACAGCTGCTGACTAGTAAAGCTCAGACTAACACACGAGCCTTCCTAACTCTAAAAGTGTTTTTTTACTGTAAATGAGCACTTCTTCGAGGATAATAGCAATGTTCAAAAATTAGACTCTGGTGATAGTTTTCCAACTCTGTAAACCATACCAAAACTTTTTAATTATACACTTAAGTGGGTAAATTTTATGTATATATTGTATTTCAATAAAGCTGTTAAAAAACTTATGATTTTCTCTTTATAAGTATACTTTATTTTACAAGTTAGTAAAGTCTTACTTAATATCAATATACTTTTTCTTTGTCCACCCTTCATCCAGAGTCCAAATCATATTTCCAATAATACTGTGCCCTTTACTAAATATATCTTGAAATATATCTTTTACAAGGAAATGAAGTGTAATGGAAAGGGAAAGCCTGGGTTTTAGAATAACACACTGAGGGGTTCTGATTCTACCATTTAATGGCTCCGTTGGGCAAATCACTGAACTGGGTCTGTTTTCTCAAATGAGGAACTAGAGTAATAACATCTACCTTGCAGGATTTCCAAATATCTCCAAAAATTCTCATATAGTACATGCCAAAGGAACAATTCCCCCCACAGACTTTCCCTTTCCTCCCATTCTGATCTGAGGTCATTCTCTACAGATGTGAGGTAAGACATGAGTAGTTTCTCGTACAGTTACACATATATTACTTGTTGATGCTACAGTACTGCCCCTAGGTACTTAACCTCCTAGGCAGGCACATATGTGTCAGTACAAGATACAGACACAGATGTTGAGAGCAGCTTTATTCATAACAGCCAAGAGCTGAAAACAATTCCAATGTATGATGGAGAGATGATGAACAACTGTGGCGCATTCATACACTGAAAAACTACTTGGCAATAAAAGGGACAACCTAGTAATATCTACAAAAGCATTAGGCTGGGAGAAAGAAGGCAGGCACAAAAGAAAAATAAGGCAAAACTAATCCACAGTGACAGAAATCAGAGCAGCAGTTGTCTGATGGGTTGGAGGGAGCTGGGAAAAAGCACAGATGAACTTAGGACAAGAAGTATTCCACTGTGATGGGGTAGAACATTTGTAAAATTGGTGGAATTGTACACTTAAATTTGGTTAATTTTATTGTACATAGATTATACCTCAGTAAAGGTGATTAATAAATGAGCACACATACCAACATATACAGAAGGGGAGAAAAATCTGTTACACTTTGCTAGACCTTCACAGAAACAGGCTTTTAAAAATCCTGTTCCACCATACTAACATCTAATAACCAAGCTACAGACCTCAGTTCCCTCATTTCTAATCGAGATAGCTGAGGAACTACTTGGTGTTTATTTTGATGTCAGTGGAAAAAGAGAGGGCTAATCAACCATTCCCACTACTAGATTCTGTTCTTTACATAAAAGTTTATTTAAACAGCCTACTACACTAAGACATTCTAGAGAGTAAAAACTAGTTCTTACTCGTGTTTCCCCATGTGTGCCTAATAATCTGGTAAGTGCCAAATACATTTTAGATCTAAAAAAATATTAACTCAACTAAAAAAAAAAAAACAGTGCATTTCACTGTATGTAAGTGGTGTGCTGGGATTACCTGGTATCAGCTTGCAAGAAAGCCTGTCATGGGCATCTCTTCCCAACTCCCTATGTTCATCTCCCATTGGCAGTTTGAAATCAGCCAGAATGGAAGTATTTTGTGATATTGTGACTTATAATAAGGAATATATATTTGGTCTTCAACCCTGTTCCTGGCACAGAGCTCCTAAAACCCTTGGAATTTCCCAAGTTATGAAATCAGAACAGGTGTTGTTATGGTAATGAGGCGACTGTCAACCTGGCCTAAGAATGGGGCCTGGGATCCAAGTGAGCCAACCATGCAATTAGAGGGTTGAAACTTTCAGCCCCACCTCCTAACCTCCAGGGAGAGGAATGGGACTGGAATTTGAATCAGTCACCAATGTCCAGTGGCTTCACCAATCATAACTCTGTAATACAGCCTTCATAAAAACCCAAAAGGACTAGTTCTAGAGAACTTCCACTTTGGTGAACACACGGCAATTTGGGGAGAGTGGCAAACTTGGAGAGGGGTAAGCTCTGCACCTCTTACCCCATACCTCTCCCTGTGCATCTCTTCCATCTGGCTATTCCTGAGTTATATCCCTTTACAATAACCAGTAGTCCAGTAAGTAAAATATTTCTGTGCATTCTATGGGTCACTCTAGCAAGTTAACTGAACCCAAGGAGAGGGTCACTGGAACCTCCCATCTACAGCCAGTTGGTCGAGAAGAAGCACCTGGGATTATGACTGGTATCTGAAGTGTGGGGATGAAGGGGACACAGGCCAGTCTTGTGGGACTGAGCCCTTACTTAACCTGTAAGGGATCTAATGGTATTAGGCAAATGTTTTGAGAGTCAATTAACTGGCATACCATTGATCATGTCTCAAAGGAAGGAAGGGAAGGAAGGAGGAAGGGAGGAAAAAGAAAAGGAAAAAAGAGAGAAAGAAAGAAAAAAAGACAGGCCTAAAGAACCCACAGAAGGCAAGCAATTACCAGAACTGCTCTCTACCTACTATGTAAAGTGTCCCTATTCTTTTACACCTCACTTAAATTCTTTGTCTTTGATGATTGTTCAGTTACCAGCCCGACTCACTGAAAAATTCTCTTGCTATTTTCCCTTAAAACTAATAAATTTCTTATACCCTAAGATATTGTCAACTGCAAAAGAACATGATTTCTTTAAAATCAGATTTTCAAAGAGAAACAAATCTTTTAAAATAAACAATATAAAATAAACTTAAGATTTAGCAACATTTGGAAAATTATCCTAACTTCAGGAATGCCAAAATATGAGGGGGGAAATGCTTCTAAAAAACAAAAAATATATATCACTTTATTACAAATTATCTGTAGCTAGCTTGCAATTTTTTTTAAAAAATCAAAGACTATTGTAGCTAGAGTAAACCTTAGAAACAGTTTATTCCAACACTCTCCTTTTTCCAGTGGAGAAACTGAGCCTAAGGGCTGATAAGATTCTGAGGTTACAGAGCTAGTTTAATCAGAGAATAGGAACTTCATTCCTGGCCGCCTGATCCTACCAGCATTGCTCTCTCCATTACTCAAGCAGAAAGAGGTTCAAATCCAGTTTAGGTTCTTACCAAATTGCAACGTGCACAGCCTTTCTGCAGCTCAGCTTCTTCCTGTATAAAATGGAGTGGGGTAATAACAGCTGCCCTACAGCATGTTCTGAAGCACACGGCATCTACCAAGAGAGGCGCAAGAAATCATGGTTGTTATTGAAGATGAACATGTCTTCTCTAGCCAACTGGATTATGACCTTTTTTAATATAAGGCTCTTATCTGTAGCATTGCCTATAAGGTGCCAAAAATTAGAAACAAGGTAAATGTTTATTATTGGGAAATTAGTAAATAAGTCATATTCTGTCCACACTGTGAATATTAGGCCACCATTAAAAGGAGTAATTAGAGTAACTTTGCAGACAGTTCCCTGAGCCTTTTGGCCCATCTTTTTTATTCTGTGGCACATTTCAGTATGTGAATTAGGAAGTGTAAGTCTCTCTCCCACCTAATACACCTCTCCTTGAATTCTTAGGTGTTTTGTCTACACTTTCCCTTCTTGATTATATAGTAAGGCCCAAACTGAAGTTGAGGTGCATGATTAAAGGACACCAAAGTTCTAGCCGTAGAAAAACATCTAGTGCCGGCTCTCTCATAAGTTCTGTAAGTTCGTAAGTACTAGGTGAAGTCTGTGAACCAGGATTAACATTGTGAAGGTAAAAACCAAGACTCATATACCAGAGACTGCCTTTCACATGACAGCAGATCAAAAATTCTTGTTGTTCAAATGGTTAAAGATGCTTCTAAATCTGAATGACAGGTTCTTCTCATCATTTACGCCATCATTTATTCAATAAATATTAATTGAGGGCCTACTGTATGCCAAGCCTTGTATTTGATGCTAAAGGCAAAGACGCAGTCATGGAGCTGCTTGTTTGCCAGATTCCACATAAAATGCCATGATACGGGGGGAGGGGGCAAGAGAAGCCCCACACTTGTATGGCAGATCCTTGGCGTCAAGCCTCAGCATTACGCAGAGCAGCTGCACAGTGCAGAAATGTAGTTTGATGCTGGAGAGACAAAATAGCTACTAGTGAATCACCACAGTTATCTTCAGAATACTTTGGGACACAGCCTTTCCAACTCAGCAACACAGTTCTTTATTCTACAATGGCATTTAACTTAACTTCCATTCTGCCTTTCCTCTATCAGGCCAGGTCCAAATATTCATGCCCTACCCAGAAAAGAAAATGTATGTTAGGGTTAATTTTTCATCATTTGCCTTTCCTTAATATCATGTGAAAATGGCAGTAACTAAGCCCCATCTAATGAAAGAAATGCCAAAATAATTTCTTTCATATTTTAAATCCTTAACTCCCAACACAAGTTCAGTTAATCGCATTAAAAGACATTATCAAGTACTAAAGACAGTTTATTCTGAGAAAAATACTACCATCCACTTAGAACTTAAAGTATGTAACTTTCAGGTTTTGTTATTGCCTAAAATAAGATACTTACTAATAAATCCATATAAGACCTTCCCAAGAGAGAAAATTCAGCAGTAATTTCTATAAAACATCAAAAAAAGGGTTCTATTTGGGTACTATTGATCTTACTCTCATAGTCAACAGGAGCCTGATTGGTTCCTGGAAAAATATATGTCCTATTAAATAGACACATCCATTGGCAGATACAGTTTGAAACACACTGGGACAAGTGTTCAGGATGTATTTCAACCATGAGTACAGATTTTAAAGATGTCACTACATCCTTTAGACTACAGTCAGGAAAAGGCATTCCAACCAACACTTCACTTCCCTTTGATAGAATTTTCAGTCTACAACTGACCACAGCTGGGCTTCTAGTACTTTAAAAAAACATGTTTAATAGAAACTAGACAATATCAAAATAACTTTTAAATTATATCATTAAAAAATTTGCCTTCTAAGGCAAATTTTTAAATGTAAGCTGTTTCTATATGTTGACATAGGATGAAAATGAAAAAAGCAATTAAATAGATCTATTGTTCCAGGTACTGGTAACTTAAACGTTAACCCAACATCTCTCATTGCCGTTCCCATTTGCAAGATCCCCAGGAACAGTTATGTGAACAAGAACACAATCGATATCAACAGAGAAAGGTTACTTTAGATCTGATTAGATCATTAGTAAACTTGATATTTTCAGAAGGATAGACGTGACTAAGTTTGGAGACAGTGTAGCAAGATTAAACATTCCAATTAAAATTCATTAACTCAAAACTGCTCTTGTGTAAATGTATCAAAAACCTGGTCTCATCGATTTCAGTTTACTTTATTTTTAAAAAGTAAAACTGACATTATATAGGCTAGAATTTCACAAGACCTCCGAATTCAATTATAATGATTCCCTATAATTATAGTAATGCATTGCATAAAAATATTCAAATATTTTGTACATAAAAAATGGGTAAACTGAGAAGGTACTAACTGGAAATCAATCTAAGAACAACCACTGAGAGCCCAGAACTATTATATTCTTTCCAAATACCAAAATATTATTGTAGCATTGGGCACACACACTTGCTCTACAACCTACTAACAAAGTAAAAGGGAAAAAATGAAACACTGAATAAAGGAAAACCACAGTCCTTGTGTGCTACTGCCACAAGAACTTGAAGTTCAGAATCCACAGCGTTCCCCTGGATTCCAAAACACACCGCTGGCCTTTGGATGGTCTCGTGGACACTGAGCCACATCCTCTGCTAGGAGCCTTAATACATTGCTGTGTAGATTATGAAACAGAGTATGATTTCACAAAACGGACACTGAAAATCATCATAAATGACCCACCATTAATAACCACCTCACTGCAGGCCAAACTCACTTATCCTTCACTGACTTAAGAACTAAGAGAAACTGGCCTTCTAGATATTAGCAGCTAAGTGGAAGGTATTGTTTCATAGCTGTGGGTTTAACTTTACATTCACTTTCAATATTAAACGTTGCTTCCTTAAAGATGGCCTCATTTGAGCCCAAGTCAGCAAATTATAAGGATGCCTGAACTGCTAAAGCAGCAATCCGTGTCCACTCAGAGACGGTCGGTCTTCCCGCAGTCTTCCTCCCAGTGCCTACCTGCGACGGCCCACCCTCCCAGAATAAGTTCTGGAATAACCCCAGCATGGCTCCTAAACCCTGCTTTTGAACAGAAAGTGGCCTCTTCCTAAATTAGACAAACCACACATTCTCGAACAAGCAACATTAAAACTCAGAATCAAGGTGACAACAAAAACCCACCAACTGACTTTGTCAAGACTTGAATCTTCTTTTGAACACATCCCCGAATTCCCCAGGGAACGGGAGATGACAACTAAAGCAAACATATTATCTGGGCTAGGAGATTTGTGTGTCTCCTGTGTAATTCTGCATTATTTGAAACCAGGTAAACTACTGCTTTCCAATGTGCCTCATTTTTTATAAAGTAGTATTTCTCTTTTTTCTAAAATAGATAACACACACACACGGTTTTAAAAAAAAAGTCCCAAAAGGTTTGTGAAAGTAAGCCTCCCTCCCACCCGTCCCCAGGTCTCTCTCCAAGGACAAATACGGTCGCTTGCGTTCTGTTCCCTCCCGCAGACATTCTGTGCACAGGCAAACATGCGCCAGTGTTTTAAACCAATTATCCTGTATTATAGACACACGGCAGCTGGAAAACGCTGCTAAATGCCTCTGGGCTTAAAGAGGGGTGCGGGATGGAAGGAAGATTTATTTCGAAGCTATGGTTCTGCACATCATGCACCTGGTTTTACTTTCATGTGCACGGAAGGTGCTTGAAGATGAAGGGGGAAGGTGAGCCCACCGCAAGCCACCCCCGGCTCTGCCGCTGCATCCGCACTGGTCTGCACTTTTCTACGTCCCGGTGTTTATATTTTGTATTCTCACTGGGTTAAATGAAGTATCTCGGTTCACCTTCAAAGATGAAAATTAAAAGCCTAAGTCTGAAGGTAACTTTCAGAACCAGGTGATTGACCTCCTCCCCGCCGAGCACGCAGCCTACTTCCGTCGTGGTGCCCTTTACGAAAGGTTCAGCCTGGCACGGAGTTGCAGGACCAGCCGGGAACGGAGCAGCCCACGGACGGGAGGCGGGGGTGAGGGCGTCCCGCGCTCTGGGCCGCACTTCTCTTCTTCTGCACGAGTGTTTTAAAGTACAAGACCCAAATCCTTGGGTCCTCCCTCCCTTTCCCGGAGGAGATGCTCGGGCGCTGGGGCTGATTACGAGCCTGAGTCTTTGCCCACAGCCGCAACTTCAGTCCTGCACCACCCACAGGGACCGGGTCCCCCTCCGCGCCGCTCGGCACCCCCAGAAAGTCGGGGTTCTAGGCAGCGCCCCTGCGGTGGCCGAGACCCCCCGCCCGGGCCTCCCGCGCGCCCCGATGCCCCGCGCGCTCCCGCGGGGTAGGCAGCCACAGGTAGGAGGGCGGCGCGGCGCTCACCTGCGAAGGAGGAGGGGGGCTCTCGGCGCCAGCTGCAGAGGAGGCGGAGGAGGCCATGTTGTGGGGCCGCTGCTGCTGTTGCTGCTTCCAGGAACTCCGCTCTCCCCTCCCCTCTTCGTGCTCCTTCCCCTAAATGTGGGACTTCTCAGGAAAAAGTTCGGCTGCGGCTCCGGGACGCCGAGCGCGGCTCCGAGACGCCCGGGGCTCCTCCCCCCTGCTTGCCGCAGCGCCCGCCAGGTGCCCGCCCGGCGGTGCGCGGGGGGGCGGCCCGGCCCAGGTGGGGACGCGGCGGCCCGGCCCGCGAGCAGGCCCAGTCGGCCGGCGTTCCGGGGTCCCCACGGCGGCGGGACCGAGGGGCCGCGGCCGGGCGCCGGGCGGCCTTACCTGGGGAGGGGGGAGCGGAGGTAGCTCCAGCAAGGGAGCGAGGGAAAGTCCTGTTTCCTGCGGGCAGCTGAGTTAGTCACCTCCATTATAACAAAAGAATAACAACATTCTATGATTATTTGATTAATTGAGGTTTGTTCAAGAGTAAGTGAATAACATCACCATGAGGCAATTTTCCTTTTGCTTTTATTATTATTAATCTACAGTATACCATCTATGTAGAAGCAGTGTTTGCCAGGTACACAGCTTCAACACCAAGGTTCAATAGCGTCCCTTTCACCCCGCCGACGTCCCAGCAGCACCTAGATTGCCCGGGATACCTGCCCGATTAAAAAATAAAACTGGAGCCATCTGGGGTGTGAGGTAGGCACTGAGCCTGATCTAGCAAGGAAATAGGGGCAGGACCTTTGAGTGTCCCTGTTTCTAGGAGCTCAAATGACAAGGCTTTTCGAAACTGCTGTCCCGGCCGAGGCTGAGGGACGGCTGCCTTCAGGCTGCACCCCCCACAGAACTGACTGTGCAGGGAGGGGTGGGGAGGAAAGCAACTGCCCCGCACAGAGTGTCTCCCAAAGGGAGAGCCTCTCGCCGAAGTCATGGGAGATGCGTTTAGTCGGCAGATGGAGCTGGGCCAGGGCATTAAATGACAGTGAATCACACTAGCTAGAAAGTTAGTCCCTTTTCAATTCTCTTTCAATTCTTCTAGTTACAACAAGAAAGTATTTTCTCTCAGGCACTACCCCTCACCCCTGTTCTCAAAGAGCAGGCTCCAGGCTCAAAGCCCTAGGTAAGTGCTGACATCTAATCAGAATTTATAGCATCGTTAAGTTTTTATTGTTTAGGTTCACTGTTTATCGTTACTGTTACTTTCAAGCGAAAGCATGTTTTCTATTCATGGTAGGGATCCAGTTCCATTTTTAAGCAACTGCGTGTAAGGTTTGTTTTCAAATTACGTAAACCAAAAATAGTAATTTTTCAGATGGGACTCAGGTAAAGCAAAAATGGTAGCGGTGGGTAGGGAATAACTGAAATATGGAAAACAGCAATGTTTTAGTCAGCTAGTGGCAACCAAAGGCAGAATTATCCCTTAACCAGAGAGCAGGGAGTTAGATGTGCCTCCAACTAACCCCTGGCTTACTTCCTTCATAATGCCCATAAAGCTGAAATACCCTTTTTTAGGCATTAGCTCTCTGTTGCTCTCTGTGCTGTGCACTTTAGTCATATGATCTCATTTAGTCCTCACAATATCCTTGCAAAACAGGCAGCACCATCAGGAAACTGAGTCTCAGGAACCCTCCTTTAGCTGAGGCCACTATTAAAGGACCAATGTCTCTAGTTGGAGTATTCCTCGCTTGAGATGTTTAAAAATGCTTCAGAATTTAGCAAATATATATTTTTAAAGCCCTGCAATTTTATGTTAAATTCTGTGTGCTGTATCATGGAGAGGAGGTACAGGGTTTTCATCAACTGTTCAAAGAGTTCTACGTCCCCCAAAAGTTTGAGCCACTGTTATCATTATTTACAGTACAGTCCCATGCCTCGGATTATAAGGTCCATGGGAGCAAAGGCCCTGTCTTCTTCTTTCTCCACTGTGCCTAGCTTGGTGCTTCAGCCACTTGGAGGTGTTGGTTGAGCTGAATCAAACTTGTGAAGCAGACAATACAGGCTACAAAAACGAGTTGGGTAGCTGGGAAGCATATCACGTTAATAAATCCTATGCAAACACAGGCACCTTACAAGCTAGTTCCCTGGCACTGATACAGCCATAAGCACAGCCTTAGACAAGTGGCAAACAGCCAATCAGGTAGACAATAGAGCGAGAAAGGTGAAAAAGCTCTATAGGAAGGTAGCACAAGAAGCAGCCCCTGGGAGACTGCCCAGAAAGACATGCTTTCCTGCAGAGCTATTACAGTCTGGTCTGTTTATCTGGCCGGCTGTTTGAGAAACACTTGCATTGAGGTTAGAGACACTTCTCCAGAGACAGACTGTAACACAACCAAAAAAGCTGACTACAAGTCAGAACTGGGCATCTGGCAGCGTCTCTTCTGCCTGAAAAACCCAAAACTAAACCAAAGACCTTTCCATGCAGCCAATAGTCCGTGACTGCCTCTAATTTTGTCCTCCTCTCTGTTTCTTCTTTCATAGCCCAAGTATCTCCAAAGGGTAGTAGTCAACACAGTGCCCCTACTTTCTCACCTGCACACTCCTTTGTCCACAGGAAGTGGGCCTCTGCCCCTCCTCAGCTATTGAAACTGCTCTTCTCAAATAACAGCTAATCTCCTGTTTGTCACATCCATTAAGGATTTTTTGAGACCTTATCTCAGTTGATCTTCAAGGGCACTTAACATGGCTGTCCATGACCTTCTCTTCCCCTTTAAGTATTTCTAGGGTTTTGACCTGTCTTTCTTACTTCTCATATGATGCACTGACTCTTTGGGACCTCGTCACATGAAGGCTTTGGCTATCACAAAAGGACTCATGAATCCAACAAAGACAATTTCCCTAAGCCCCAAACCCATAGTTCATCATGCCCAAATGGAATGCCAAGCAACACAGGCTTCCAAGCCAGGGGAAGGGGTCTGGAGGTCATGAGGGAGAGGCTACTGTGCCCTACTCCCCCCCAGTCCAATCAGATACTAAGTCTAAAATTGTTCCTTGAAATCTCTCTACATTATTCCTTCTAATCCACCCCCACGACATCTCTGCCTTTGACCTTCTAATTGCTACAATTTATCGAGGAATTACTATGTGCCAAACTATGCCGACTTGCATTTTCCATCATCTCACACCTAAATAATTACAATCGCCACTTTATTTTGTCTAGTGCACTAGCTCTCATCCAGTATTATGGTTTTTCTGTAATTTCAAGTCTATTCACACACTGTTGAAATCTTTTGGTAACTATTTTTATCCTTCATAATAAAGGTTAAACTTAGCAAGGGTCCCTCCCCACTGCTTCCACCCGCTGTCAGCTGTTCTCCCTCAGCATTCCCATGCCCTTCTCTAACTCAGTTGCAGGCAAACCATACACATGGCCATTCTGAATTACTTGCAGTTGCCCCAAACACCAAGGTTATTGCCTTCCTACCAACTGTCCCTACTGCCTAGAAAACCTCTATCCTCCAGTCCTCTGCCTCCTCCATCATCTCTATTGGGTCAACTCCTATTCACCCAGCAAGACTCCATTCAGAAAAGACATCTTTATGGGACCCTTCCCTAACCCCCTTTTTTTTGTTAAAATTGGGTTCATTGCCTTTTCTTTGCTCCTCAAAAATACCCTATACCATATATCTAATTGTTTTGAAAAATAGCTTCACACCTTTCTACAATTTAGAAGTCTTAAAAATTATAAAAACAACCTGAACAATATTGATGTAGGCTATTTAAAGTCTTTATTCCACTTAGTGTGAATATTCATATGTTTTAATTATGGGGTACTGCCTCAGACCCTTTTATAAGTGTTATGTAATATACAGTGTGTGCACCATATTCATGTCCTAAAAATTCAGAATTGTGAAACACATCTGCCTCCACGGGTTTCAGATAAAAGATATGAACCTATATAACCATTGCTTTTCTTGGCTGTATCCCCTTGAAATCAAAAGCTTCTTGAAGCTTCAATTGTATCTTTTTCAGCCCAAATACCCAGTATCTAATGCAATGTCTGGCTCAGTAGAGATTTGCTGAGCAAATCAAGGGTATATTTATGAACTTGGACCAAATTTCATAGGACTGACTCCCAAGGTCGAAACCTGATACCTCTCTTGCTTCCTGCATGGCTATCCCTCCTCTGGACTACACCATACCTTGCATGCACATCGCATTTCTCAAAGTAGTGTAATTGTTTGCATGTCTGTTTCCAGTGAAACTGAGCAGGTTGAAGGCAAAGATAATGTAGTCTTTGTATTTCCGGGTTCACAGTGCCCAGCACAACATCAGGCACATTATATTCTGGCTCAATTTATTTTGTTGAATGATAGAAGGTAGAAAAGAACAGAGGGAGAGAGAGGGAAGATAGGAAGACAGAAAAAGAATAGAAGAAGTCTGGGTGACAATAATTTATTCTGTATTTAAAGGGCTCTAATAGTGTGTTCCAAACTCAGTCTCTTCACAATATATGTCATATTTGCACTTACTTTTATTATTTATAAGTTTATTTAAATTAACTTATTATCTAAATGATTATTTTATTTTTTAATCTTTATTGCTTTCCATTACCATTTAGTCCCCTTATATCTCCCCAGCCCCCAGCACTCACCCCACTGTTGTCCATGTCCATGAGCCCTTTTTCCTTTTTGCTCAGTCCCTCCACTCCCTAACCACGCCCAACTAGCTTTCATCCTGCTCTCCATCTATGAGTCTGTCCCCGTTTTCCTTATTAGTTCAGTTTGTTCATTAGATTCCACATGAGTGAAATTATGTGGTATCTGTCTTTCTCTGACTGGCTTTCTTACTTCTCATATGATGCACTGACTCTTTGGGATCTTGTTATATTAAGTCTTCAGCTATCACATGAGGACTCACAATTACAACTAAGACAATTTCCCTTAGCATAATGTTCTCAAGGTCCGTCTGTACTGTCACACAGAATAAAATTTTCTTCTTTTGGCCTAGTAGTATTCCATTGTGTAAATGTCCCATAGTTGTCTTATCTACTCATCTATTGATGGACACTTGGGCTGCTTCCATATCTTGGTAATTGTAAATAATACTGCAATGAACATAGGGGGTTTATGTTCTTTCAAATTAGTGTTTTGGGTTCCTTCATATATATTCCCAGAAGTAGGATTACTGGGCCAAAAACCAGATCCATGTTTAATTTTTTGAGGTATCTCCATGCTGTTTTCCACAGTGGCTGAACCAACTTGCATTCCCACCAACAGTGAAAACGATTCCCCTTTCTCTGCATCCTATCCCATACTTGTTTGTTGGTTTATTGATGATAGCCATTCTGACAGATTTGAGATGGTATCTCATTGTGGTTTTAATTTGCATTTCTCTGAGGATTAGTGACGTTGATCATCCTTTCATATGTCTATTGGTCATCTCTATATCCTCTTTGGAGAAATGTCTATTCAGGCCCTTTGCCCATTTTTTAATTGGGTTATTTGTTTTTTTGGTGTTGAGTTTTGTAAGTATTTTATAAATTTTTGATATTAACTCCTTATCAGATATATCAATGAATATGTTCTCCCATTCTGTGTGTTATCTTTTTATTTTGTTATGATTTCCTTTGCTGTGCAAAAGCTTTTAGTTTGATGTAGTCCCATTGGTTTATTTTTTCTTCCCTTGCCTGGAGAGATATATCTGGTAAAAAATTGCTACAAGCAATGTCCATAATTGTGCTGCCTATGTTTTCTTCTAGGATTTTTATGGTTTGTGGTCTAACATTTAAGTTTTTGATCCATTTTGAATTTATTCTTGTATGTGGTTTAAGAAGGTGGTCTAGTTTCATTTTTCTGCATGTAACTGTCCAATTTTCCCAGCACCATTTATTGAATAAACTATCTTTAGCCCATTG
Source organism: Tonatia bakeri (assembly GCA_004024845.1). Lineage (NCBI taxonomy): Eukaryota > Metazoa > Chordata > Mammalia > Chiroptera > Phyllostomidae > Tonatia > Tonatia bakeri. The sequence continues at coordinate 73,514 of PVIA01003864.1, read as the reverse complement.
TATGTGCTTGCTTCCTCCATCAAATATTAATTGTTATAAAGTTGTGGGTTTATTTCCAGGCAACTTAGTCTGTTCCATTGATCTATGGTTCTGTTTTTATGCCAGTGCCATGCTGTTTTTATTACTATGGCCTTATAGCATAGTTTGATATTAGGTAGTGTGATTCCTCCAACTTTGTTCTTCTTTCTCAGGATTAATGTTGCCATGCAGGGACTTTTGTGGTCCCATATACATTTTTGAAATATTTGCTCTAGTTCTATGATATATGTCATTGGAACCTTGATAGGAATTGCACTGAATCTATAGATTGCTTTGGGTAATGAAGACATTTTTATGATGTTAATTCTTCCTATCCATGAACATGGTATGTGCTTCCGCTTACTTTTATCTTGTTTAATTTCTTCTCCAGTGTCATAATTTTCCACGTACAGGCTTTTTACAGCCTTGGTTAAGTTTATGCCTAGGTATTTTATTCTTTTTGAAGACATTGTGAATGGGATTGTTTTCTTCATTTCCCTTTCTATTGTTCATTATTGGCATATAAATGTCAAATTGGCATTCGACATTTCCAGTCCTATGTCGAATAAGAGAAGTGAAAGTGGACATCCCTGTCTTGTTCCCAATCTTAAGGGGAACGCTTATAGTTTTTGCCTGTTGGGTATGATGGTGACAGTGGGTTTGTCATATAAGGCCTTTATTATGTTTAGGTATGTTCCTTTTATCCCCCCTTTGATGAGAGTTTCTATCATAAATGGGAGCTGGATTTTATCAAATTCTTTTTCTGCATCTACTGATATGATCACATGGTTTTTATCCTTAATTTTGTTTATGTGATGAATCATATTTATTGATTTGCAAATGTTGTACCAATCTTGTGTTCCTGGAATAAATTGCACTTGATCATGGTGTATAATTTTTGATGTATTTCTGTATTCAGTTTGCTAATATATTTGTTGAGGACTTTAGCTTCTGTGTTCATCAGGGATATTGGCCTATAATTTTCTTTCTTTGTGGTTTCCTTATCTGGTTTTAGAATTAAGAATATGCTGGCCTTGTAAAAAGAGTTTGGGAGCCTTCCCTCTTCTTGAATTTTATGAAATGCTTTGAGAAGGAGAGGTATTAGTTCTTCTGGAAATGTTTGGTAAAATTCACCTATGAAGCCGTCCAGTCCAGGACTTTTGTTTGTTGGGAGGTTTTTTTTTTTTTATTACTGTTTCATTTTCACTAGGTGTAATCTGTCTATTCAGATTCTCTGATTCTTCCTGATTTAGTTTTGGAAGATCATATGTTTCTAGAAATTTATCCATTTCATCCTGGTTGTCCACTTTGTTGGTATATAGTCTTTCATAATATTTTCTTAAAATCCTTTGTATTTCTTCAGTGTACGTTGTTATTTCTCCCCTTTCATTTCTGATTTTATTAAACAGATTTATTTTTAGAAGAAACATCTTACAATGTTCATGGAACACCATATTTACTTGTGGTAAATAGATATGATGAAAGCAAGATATTAATTTTTTGTTTTATTCTTCATTCTACCTGAGATTCTCTCTTTGTTCTTAGCAAGTTTTAAAGGGGCATGAATACTGGCACTAGATGCAAATTTTCTCCTCAGTGTTAACAGAAGGATTGAAAAAGAACCGAAAGGAAGTGTCTTATTATATAATTCAATATTATATAATGCCCTGTTCTTAAGCCACCTAATGTTATCTCAAGAATCACCAGCAGAAGGAGGACTGCATGAACTTCCTCTTTTTCCCCTCACTCTGCTTCTACATTTATAATGTTTCTCCACAACTTCCAGTGGGCACTACTGTTTCCAGTAGTTCCTACCCTAATTAGATGCTAACTCATGATTATGTTTAAACAGTGGGAATTTTCTACCTGATCATTAGCAAGAGGGAAAAGCTGATTTTCATTGTGTCTATAAAATCTGCAATCAACAAAGAAACAAGAGTTAATGTGGAAAGTTTTCATCTGTGAGAAAATTTTCTTTAATTTCCATAGATTATGATTAGTGAATATGTATGTGTTCATCTCATAAAATAAGCAAATAATAGAAAAGCATTTACTGAATAAGAGAAATATATATGTGGTTACCACTGCTCAGGGGACTCTGATTGTGTACACAATGATATCCCTTAATTTGTAAATTTCATGAGGGAAAACAGCTCACCATGCACAAAGTTGAACCAAAAGGTTTTTTTCTCTTGTGGCTTTTGGACTATCTCCCCATTTATGGTTTCAACCGAATAAAAACTCATACTTCTAAATATACAATAAAGATGATGGTTTAACAATATTTTTATCAAGGTCAACTGGAATGAGAGTATAATGTTTATTTATTAAATTTTGCAATCCCATGTAGAATATGGTTAAATAACTTATTTTAGTGCCTACTTTCATTACTTAATTCCTTAAATTTCTTAAACATTTGAACAGAAATGGAGATTATTCTGACATCTGCTATGGAATAAGAAACACTGTCTTACTGAACTTATTGAGATAACTAACTATCGATTTTAAAAACCCAGTCACAAAGTAGTTTATGACGTGGGATAATAAACTTCATAGTAATAATTCACTTCATAATAATAATAAACTTTATAGTAAAGCTAAAGTTCAGTATAGGGAAGTCTACCTTATCTGGACATTTTGATAACAATAACTTTTCATCAATTCCTTTTTAATCTGGGGTTTCAAAAGTAAATAAAGTGTGATAACATGAATAATAGTATGTATCAACCTCAAAAATGCAAATAGAAAATTAACATAAAGCACAACTAACTAATTAACAACAGGAAATAAATTGATAACTTTCAGTCACACATTAATAAGGAAAAGCTGACTTTCCTTCTTACCCTTGCCCAAATTCCTAGTGAAATGAACTGTGTTGACTCTAGTTGAAGGAGCTTAGGGAAGGAAGAGAAAGAGAAAGTTTGTTTTGTTCGTTGGCATGGCATCTGAGACACAGGGGAAAGGGAATACAAAGAGGTGACACCTTAAGTCAACATTTGGGAGAACAAAGAGGAACAGACTTTCAATTAAAGTACTTTCTTCCTTCCCACGTACTCCTTTCAGTGCCCTCTTGCTTCCTTTACTCTCACACATTCTGATTCTGCTAAACCAGATACAGACTCTCTTGATCTATGTATGTTTTCATCTTTGTCCTGAACAAAAGGAAAAAATAATCACGAAGCCCTTTGACCTAGTCCACGAATGCTTTGCTCCCAGCTCCAATGGAATTGCCTGATTCAGTCTTTGTGCTTTATGAAGCTGTTTCCAATGGCCTCAGGTGGGAATTCTGCACCTAGGAATTCCAAGTGTATACCACTGTACAACATAGGACCTTGGACTTCAAATCTGACTTTTTAAATTCAATTTGAAAATAAATTAGATTCAATAAAAATAGAAACACATGAACGTCACTCCCCAACATTCCCCCCAAATGCACCCTTAGAAAGTAACAAAAATTTCTGGTCAGTGGATATCCTGTAACTGATCATTTTATTTTGCCACATTCTTCCCCTTGCCCCCTCTTTCAGTTATAATATATAGTTTGCTTAAATTTCACATTGTAAATTTGGGAGAACCATATGAAATTTCTGTGCACACTCTCAGGATACTAATACAACCATAATTAGGATCACCAACTTGGTAAAAATTGATAACTAGAGAAGCAATCATGGTAATCTTCAGCCCAGTGCTGTTCTTCATATTATCCTTTCTCATTTGAACACATAACTCTGGACTTGCACATATAACAAAACAAGTTTCTATACTGCAAAAGGGTGCCAAACCCAAGCACCATTCACATCACAGTTATAGTAGAGTTAAATATTTATATTAATATTTTTGACAGATGACAATTAAAGTCTAAGAAAACAAATATATTTTTTAGTGTCTTGAAGGAGGAGAAGGTCTTTCTTTATTCATACATGGACACTCTCACACAGTCTTACAGGTCTTACCCATAAGGAAAGAGTAAACTCAAAGTCCCATGAAAGCAGGGAGAGTGACTTTCCTGTTTATCATTGTATGTTTCAGCTCCTAGCATGAACTTGGCACATTTTGGTGCTAAAGTAATATTTGTTGACTCCCTGGCTGAATTCTTTATTTATGGTTCTTCCAATTTATTGATACATCTTTTCCTTTGCTTATCCTCTCTTATGCTGAATTTATAAGTCTGTATTTCCATTATATTCATTAATAATGTGTAATATGAATAGAATGGAAGTATAGAGACACTATGTAAATGTTACATGGTATTATGTATTGGCTTATGTGACAATGACACTTGAAATTTATTTCAAATGCCTCATTTTACAAATCACCTTTTTACAGCTGGGGCCTTTTCTTTTGCAGAGCATTTGAAAAATATAGTACCTGACATGCCATTAATTACCTCTCTGAACGCACTCTCTCCCAGGTGTACAGATATAGTTCATCTCTCTTACTGTCCCCCTCCTCCTTATTACGATCTAAATCAGAGGTCAGCAAACTTTTTCTGTAAATGGCCAGGGAGTACATATTTTCAGTGTAACAGGCCATACAGTTTCTGTTAACAGCTACTCAACTTCACTATTGTATGGTGAAAACAAGTCTACCTAAACAATGGTCATGGCTATGTTCCAATAAAACATATTAACAGCAATAAGCCCTGGGCTGAATGAGCCATAGTCAGCTAATTCCTGATCTAGATTGCCAGCACACCATCCTTTGGCTTTGTAGAATGTCACTTAGTATGTGCTGGACAATCTATTTCACTTCGTTTTATCCTCCCAACAAATCTCCAAGATGGATATCATTATCTACTTTTATAGGTGAGGAAATCAGGGCACAGCAAGCTGACTTGACCAGTGTCATCTAGCCATGAGCCAAGTAGCCAGGTCTGTCTGTGCGGTAGCCCCACCTTGTTCAGAGGCCACCATCCCTCACCTGGAATACTACCATTGCATCCTAACTGGTTCTTGATTTCCTTCCTCCTTCCTATATATAATCCCCTCTCCTCACAGCATAAACAATGGTTTTATTTTTGATGCAAATTAGATTGTGTGACTTCCCTGCTCAAATGCCTTCAGTGTTTTTTATTGCCTTTAGAGTAAGAACCAAATCTTATGTCCTTGCCTGTAAAGCCTGATGTGGTCTGACCCCTGCCTGCCTCTCTGACCTCGCCCCCTGCTCTATTACCCTCCTGCAGGTTCCAGCCACCTGACCTAAGTTCTGTTTCTGAGCTGTCCCACTGTAATGTAGGTGCTATCTACAGAAGCAGGGCTCTCTGTCCCTCTTATTCACAGCCACATCATCAGAATATTCAGCAGTGCTTGGCATATCTTAAGGATTCCAGAAATATTTATAAAAACATGCTAAATGCATGTTTTGCAACAAAAATCCCATGCTCTTCATTACACTTGACCACTTCCCAGGACTGGTGGAGGCTATTTCTCATGAGACATGTCATAGTAGTTGGTTGGGAAAACATTTGGTTTCTGCTGTTCCAGCCACATCCCTTAACTTTTAACCCACAAGACATACAAACACAAAATACACCAACTATGTGTGGCTAATTAGTTCAATGGCCAAACACGGTGCTCCATTTAAAGAACATTACCCTCCAAAGTGGCAGCCCCATTTTGGGGTGGCTAAACTTCCATTGTTTAGATAAACAACCTTGCTGAAGCAATTTAACTCTTAGAATGCCTTTCTTCAAAAGTCTCATTAAAATAAAAAAAAAATACCTTCTAGAAAGGAAACAACTTTTATTTCGCACTGAGTTCAGGGGAAATCAACAGGAATTTGCCCATAAGACTGCCCTGCCATGTCAAAGGTCATAGAGGTATTTCTCCTGTTAACTAGATTATAAATTCTTCAAGAGGAGGGACCCTGTTTCTTTGCATTCCCATGATACTGAACACACATACGTTTAATACCTACTCCATGTCTTAAATAAAAACTAAGGGAGGGCAGGAAACTGTGGAAGTGATTGATTTCAAGACAGGTGAAAGGATTCTGAATCTGAGCCTGTTAAAAGGAAGCAGTAAATATTTGTTTTAAAATACTAAAGAGTAGCAGCCCACTTCTAGTCAAGATTGAGGGTTAAACATGCTTCGCCTCCTTGCACAGCCACAGAAAAAAATTACAACTAGACTACAAAATAGATCACCCAGAACCATCAGAAAATCAAGTTGTATGAAAGTGTGATGGCCAAGGATTTAAAGAAGCTACACTCATCCAGATAGGTGGGAGGGGCAGAGATGCAGAGAGAGGTAGAGAGGTGCATAGAGGCACAGAGCCAAGGAGAGATGCAGAGAGGAGGTGGAACAGGTGGTCCTACATTCACTTGTGGTAGATTAAAATCAGGAGGGATACCTCAGGAGCGAGGGATGCCAGCCCCAATCCAGACCATCCAGCAGCTCAGGGTTCCAGAGCCAAGGAGATAATCCCCATAACTTTGGGCTGTAAAAAACAATGGGAGTTGGGGCCATGGAAGAAATTGCCTGATTCTCAGGAGACTCCTCTTAAAGGACCTGCACAGACTTAGGACTTATGCAGACCCACACCCTCTGAGATCCAGCACCAGGGCAACAGCGGGAAGGGCACAAGTAGCATACAGGGACAAAGTAAAGTGACTGGAAACAGGGCAAGTGCTGGGAGATAGCTTCCCCTCAGGCAACCTCCAGAAGCCAGGCAGCAGCATTACCTCCTCTCCGTGCCCTGCCCCAACATGGAACCGCACAGCAGTGACACAGGTTGCCCCTTCCAGCAATCACACAAGGCTCTTTCCCACACAATTTACAGATTTGCTCTTCTATAATAGGCCACGCTACTAAGACAGGGAGTCAAAGCATCTCTACCTAATACACAGAAGCAAACACTGGGAGGCTGCCAAATTGAGGAGACAAACAAATATAGCCCAAATGAAAGAACAAAACAAAACTCCACAAAAAGAATGAAATGAAACACAGATAGCCAACCTACCATGCAGAGTTCAAAACACTGGTTATCAGGATGCTCAAAGAACTCATTGAGTATGGTGACAGCATAAAAAAGACCCAGGCAGAAATGAAGGTTCATTAAGTGAAATAAAGAAAAAATCAACAGGGAACCAACAGTAAAGGGGATGAAGCTGGGAATCAAATCAGCGATTTAGAACATTAGGAAGAAAAAAGCATTCAATCAGAACACCAAGAAGAAAAAAGAATTAAAAAAAGAAATGGGATAGGCTAGGAAGCCTCTGGGGTCTCTCCAAATGTATGAACATCTAAGTCATAAGTATGCCAGAAGGAGAAGAGGAAGAGCAAGAAATTCAAAACTTATTTGAAAAAAAAATAATGAAAGAAAACTTCCCTAATTTGGAGAAAAAAGTAGACATACAAGTGCAGGAAGCACAGAGTTGCAAACAAGTTGAACCTGAAGAGGACCACACCAAGAAAGGTCATAATTAAAATGCCAAAGGTAAAGATAAAGAGAGAGTCTTGAAAGCTGCAAGAGAAAAGCAGATAGTTACCTACAATGAGTTCCCCTAAGACTGTCAGCTAATTTCTGAAAAGAAACTTTGCAGGCAGGAAGGGACTAGCAAGAAGTAGTCAAGATGAAAAGCAAGGACCTACAACCTAGATCACTCTATCCAGCGAAGCTATCGTTCAGAATAAAAAGGAAGATGAAGTGCTTCACAGACAAGGTAAATCTAAAGAACAATCTGACAGTAACTAGAGGGGAGGTTGGAGGGGATACTGGAGGCATTAGGGGAAAGGGCTGTCAAGGAACATGTATAAGACACATGGACAAAGCTAAAGGGGGATAGGATCAAGCATGGGAGGTGGGGATGGCTGGGGTGGGGGGAAAATGGAGACAACTGTACTTGAACAATAAAAAAATAAAAATAAAATAAAGGAGTTCATCATCACCAAGCCATTGTTACATGAAATGTTAAAGGTAAGTACCTTTAGAAGATCAAAACTATGAACATTGAAATGGCAACAAATTCACAACTATCAACAACTGAATCTAAATAAGCAAACACCCAGAACAGGAACAGAATCATAGATATGGAGGTCATCTGGAGGGTTATCAGCTAGGAGGGAGAAGGGAGAATGGGCAAAAAGTACGGGGACTAAGAAGCATAAATTGGTAGATACAAAATAGACAGGGGATGTTAAAAACAGTATAGGAAATAGAGAAGTCAAGGAACTTATATGCACAACCCATGGACATGAACTAAGGTGGAGGGTTGCTGGAAGGAATGGGGGTACTGGGCAGAGGGGGGCAAAGGGGGAAAATTGGAACAACTTTGATAGCATAATCAATGAAATATATTTTAAAAAATAAATTAAACACTAAAGAGCGTAGTTGTGGTAAGAGGTTGAGGTTGGGGTCAGGATTTAGAAGAGCTAGCTACTCTGAGGCCCTAAATGATAATTGAACAATTTCCAGCTTCAGTTTCCTTCTCTGTTAAAAATGAAGAAAGATTAAACAATGTGATCTTAAGGCTCTCTTCCAATGCTAACATTCTATAATTTCACCAAGACTTTAACCCAAACAGATGAAAAGTTAAGCCCGAAATTCAGTTAAATAAGCCACATTGATGTACACTATTAGTACAAAAAATATAGAAAAAAGAGCAACCGGAATTTTTAGAGATGCTTGGACATGTGTTCATTTACTCATTTGTTCATTTTCATTCCTCATTGAAAACTATGTTCTTGAATTCTCACAGGTATTTTACTAGATGTAGTGAAAGGACTAAATCCTAGGAGCACTTTTTAAAGTGTCCAGACTGTTCTGAACTTTCTAAACAGATAGGAGAGAGTGGAAGTGACATGGAGCATAGACACCTTCTTCTAGTCCAGGCTCTGCCTCCAGCTCTCTGTGTAAGAGCTGATTCTGGGCACCCTGTCCCCTCCCTCAGAGAGAACATGGCTTTGCCTGCACTGAGGATATCCTGCCCACAGTGCTCAGAAAGGACCATTCCTAACTTGGTGCTCCAGGGGACCTGCCAAGTTTCTTTGCCACAAGGTGACAGGTCAGCCGCAATGCTCTTAGATATTTAGGCGCTTCCTTCCTAGAACTAAACTCGACGACATGAGGACATTGAAGACAATGTGGTCAATGAATGTCACCGAACAAGATTATTTCTGTTTAGATGCAGCAGAAAGTTAATAATGATTTTCCCAAAGTAGAGCACACCTAGAGATGTATGTGACATTATCCATAATGAGTATGAAGCCAAAATAAACTTTCTAAACAAATTGGAATCAACCTAGAGGAAAATTTGAATTATCTTTCCATTTTCTATCCAGAAAATATTGCAAAGCTGATGTCAAATTTCATCCACATGAAATATGGATCCTGCCCTCAGTATAATCATTATCAAAGGAGAGGAATCTAGGCAATACAAGCATCAGTATGGTTAGGGAAGGCTTCCTCGAGTGAATAGGATGGGACCTGGGCATTAATGGATGGGTAGAATTCAGAAATTGCTAAGTGGATTCACAACTTAGGAAGCACCCCATCTTCAAAGGCATGTCATTGCCAAATGTTCGTCCCTTAGTGTGTCATAGTCAGCTGAGTGGTCTAGGGTCACTGGAGAAGAATGCCATGGTCAACTGGTGACACCTGCCACAGGTCGGAGCTAAGGGTAAGGAGCCATGTGTTTCACATGCTTGCCTCACCTGCCCAGAACTCTCAGAAAGCTGTTTCCAACATCATAACAAGAACATTTTGCCCCAGCTAAGTTACTCCAATGCTGAGGTGTTCTAGTACCAAGAGGGGAAAAGATATATTTTCAGGAGAGGGTCCTTTCACTTTCTTCCCAAATCCCACACCCCTTCAGCTCCTCTACTTCTCAGATGGCAATATGTACGTGCTTGAAGGGGAGGTTGTAGGGTTTCTGGGACAGTATCAATGCAGCCACAGAGATCTACACAGGGGCTTATAAAGGGAGGACGACAGGAAGTCAATTTGGCAAGATGCTGGGTGAAGAGAAGCTCAGTCTAGGAGGGCTTCTCCGTGCATGTATCTCCCCCACTCATTCCCCTTCTGACCACGGCTCCTTTATTGTCTCATTTCTAGGGACAATAAGATATGTGCAAAGAAGGAGATGAAGAAGCCAAACATGTGTGTGGCTTTGAAGCTCTCCAGGGACAAGGGGATGGAAAGGCCAAAGGGACTGTCTCCAGTTGCTGAGCCCCAGGTCACCACACCTGTGGGGTTGCTGTGCTCCATGTACACACACATCACAGACATAACGATAATAATAAAAAGCTCACATTAATTAAGACCTTACCATATGCTAAACACTATGCTAAGTACTCAGGGTACATTTTCCTGGGGTCAGAAACAATGTCACAAAAGAAAAAGACTTTGGCATCAGGCCAACCTTGGTTTGAATCTGGGCTCCACTGCTGATCACCTGTATGATTTGAGGTAAAGTAGTTTCTCTCTGATCCTCAGTTAACTCACATATAAGATTTCATAATAATACCTACTTTTCATTGTTGTTGTAGTAACTAGAGATACTGTGTGTAAGGCAACTGCCACATAGTAGGCCTTTCCTTCAACAGGTATTAGTGCTCCATGATTATTGTTATCACCATGGACTCTTGGGAAAAGCCTGGGGAAATGGTCATCAGCTGCCGGGGACAGCTGGGCCAAAGACAGTCTGTGAAGGTTACAGATACAGGCTGTGTTTGGTGCATTGCTGGGCGACTGTGGCTACAGGACTAATGGTGGAGTCAGAAATGACAGATCATGGAGCTTCCCCTGCAACAGCAACAAAAACGTCCTTCCAGGGCCCTGATGAGATCATGTGTCTCTTAGTCCTAGGATAGACTAACAGGACAAAAGAAATTGGCAAACGATTAAATAGTGGGGGTAATACTTTGGAAGGTATTCAGGGAGATTCAGAAGTATGGTTTTGGATGACAACAAGGGGCAAAATTTCAACCAGTATGGAGAGAGAGAGAGATTTAGAATATATATTTTAAAAAGTCTTCCTTCCCAGTAACCCAAACACCTGAAAATTTTTTGAGGTTCTGTCTTTGAACAACAGTATAAAAAAGAAAAGGAAGATGGGTTCTCAGCTGCAAAATCATCACAACAGGAACTTCCTGGGTGACAGCAGCTGCTCTTTGTTAAACTGATGAAAAACTCATGAGGAGCCCCTGTCAGAGGCTGGTGTCAGGTCGCTTCCGTGGTGGGGAGTGTGCAGTGCAGTTGGAGAGGATTCCTTTCTCCTCTGAGGTCAAGGAGTAAAATACCAAGAGAGATAAGAGATAGCACTCTCCAAACTCGCCAGAGGCAGAAATTCCTCCTCACACGTGATTGGACACAGGTCTAGGGCGGAGGTTCCTAGTGGGGGCTGTTTGTTCCTCAGGGCACATTTGGCAGTGTCTTTATAATTGTTACGGCTGGCAGGGTCGCAGCGGGCATTTAATGAGTACAGACCAAGGGTGCGGCTGAGCACCCTACAATGCCTAGGGAGCCCCCACAGGAATGATCTGCCTCTAAAGTGTCAACAGCGGTGAGGTCACCGAAACCCTGCTCTAGGGTGAGGTGTCCTGACAGCCCTCGTCTCCGTCACGTAATTGGGAAGTCTTCCTCCGGGAAACCTCTGGCTTCCAGGCAGCAAACAATGTACCTGTTAGCGGAAGTGACAGAACAATTACAAGCAGTTGGGAGACCTGAGGGTGGTGACAGAGACAGAGTTAAAGACCTACGGGACGACTCACGGGAGAGAAAATCCAGTCCACAGGTCAGATAGGCAACCCCCAACTTTTCCCTCTCGAGGACCTTGGTGCCCTGAAATCCAGGTACCTTCGCCCAGCGTGTGCTTCACACCAGCGATTCCAGCCTTGCAAGGGAGTCATTCCAGAGGATGCAACTCCCTTTGGGATGGGAAATATTTAACCAACCACTCAGAATGTCAAACACAAATTACACCCATCTTGAAGCGTCGGCATTGTTTCATTGTTTAACTAGTGAAAGTAAAACCTGTTCATTAGAAAAGAAGCCCTGTACTGCCCTTCTCCATGACCCTGGGCAATGACAGATCCACGGTATTTCCACTAGACGTGTGGAAATTATTTTCCATTTGATGTGTGCTGAGAATGCACTGCATAGTAAATATAAAGATCCATCTGCTTCCTGTCCAGAATTTCCCAAGGCTACCAAATTCTTAATTGAAAGAGTTTAAAATTCAATGTATTAAAGGCACAGAAGAAATAAAATTCTGATTTTACTCTTCTACGGTATTTTATAGCCCCCCCCCCGCCTTTTGTCCACTTGATTAGCAACAAAGATGTAAACGTTTGCGGGTAAAATATAAATTTTTTTTTATTACTCTGTTGATTTTATTGCTCTTCTAATTAGAACTGGGTAACATTTCCAAGTTTGCCTTAATTTCTTAATCCCTTAATTAAAATTGTCTGGAATTAAATTAACCTCTAATTAATTCCCCTACTTATTCCTTCATTTTACAAGCAAAGTAGTTGAGATAAAAAAAATGGGGGTTATGGTTTTCATAAATTAAAATTAAAGCAATTATAGGGGTTTTGCTTTTGTTTGTTAATTGGGTGATTTGACTCAGTCCAAGGGTGTCAGACTCATTTTCACCTGGGGCCACCTTAGCCTTGCGGTTGCCTTCAAAGGGTGGAATGTAATTTTAGGACTGGATAAATGTAACTACTCTTTAACTAGGGGCAAGGAGCTTTGTGCTGCAGCTGGGTAGAAACAAGGTGCGGGATGATAAAATAAGGAGGGCCGAATCCGGTGGCAATGTGTTTGCCACCTGTGACTCAGTCCTTCAGGTCATGTTTTTTCTGGAGCCCCGCCTGGTCACTTGGAGCACCGGAGAAGTTCTGCTTTGGCCTCCGGGCCTCTAGATACCGTGAAGGATAAGCCCACAAATCTCCCTGGTTTTAAAGACGTTTTCAGAATTAGAAAAAATAAATGTTATGAATATACCTGGTCATGGATTTATTTGGTCTGATAAAATCACAAGGGTTATAATTCCCTCTGAATAAAAAAATGGATATACTTGGAAGCTCGTTGACTTTTTTCTGGTCACTGAGTCGTGTGCAATAATGAGGAGATTACCCTGACTGAACAGGCTGCTCGAGTCAGTGAAAGGAATTTGTGTGCCTGAGCCAGCATACAGGGGACTGGCCTACTCACAATTACTGCAATTACTGCTGAAGGTGTCAGAAGATAGAGATGTGATCTGAATCAAGATTTAGTTTTCTATGAAACTTAACTGTCCCTTTCTTCTCCGATCTCACACACCCATGCAGGCCTTCCTGTGTGCACACATATGCTCTTCTCCTAGCACGCGACTACTAACCCCCCCATTCTCCAGACCACTTTAACTCACTGATCCATGTATACATTATTGGGATCCTTATCAGGGAAGTCTTTTTTCAAATCTGCATATGGGCTTGACTGGACATCAAGCTCCTGTTATTAAAAGTGTCACCTGATATGCCCTTCTGTCCACCCCTTACTGTCAGTTTTACTTGATCCTTTAAAATTCAGCTCAGCCACTGCCACCTTCTCTGGGAAGTCTTCCAGGATGTTCCACTCTCAGAGGGCCTGTCCATTCTTGCAGCTCTCTTGGTGACATGCATATTCCTCTGTCTGTATTGTGAAGGTGTAATGACTGGGGACACATCCCTCCCTGCCTTCTGCCCTGTACTGTTGAGTTCCTTCCAGCTGGGTCTCCTGTATCCTTGTACAGCCTGTACCCAGAACAGAGCCTGCAACATGCTAGGCACTCAAAACACATTTCATAAATTGGTGATGAAATTAAAAATTACTCCTTAACTGCATAGTACAGGAGTGCATGACTGTCAAAACCATGGAATTCACAGTAGTGTGTCTCATTAGATAGCTATTCCTGATAGGCCACATGGAAGGAAACCGAACAATATGCAGAGAGATACTAAAGCTGATCAACTTCACTTCAGCCTAAAACAAATTTATTCATTCATCCAACAAACATTTAGTTTTGTGGGAAAAGCCAGGCACTGAGTTAGTCTGCAGAGACCCAAAGAATAAAGACAGCACCGGGAATGCCAAGATTGTACAATTATAACAAAGTGTGATAAGGGCCCAATTAAGATGCACGTGAAACGTGATAGCACAATGATGAGGTCATAAGCTCTGGAGTCAGACTGTCCAGGTGTGTGACCACTCTTGCCGTTAATTGTCAGCAGTGCGACCTGGACACTTACTCTCCTTGACGCAAGTCCCTCGTTACAACAATGCCCGGACGTGGTGAACACTAACAGATGTCAGTGCTTCTACTACTGTCGCTACCTCAACAGATGGATGTCTGCTTACCGAGTAGACACAGGGACAATGAGAGGTGAGTTTTTAAAACTCCTTTGTTTGCTTAATATGTAAAAAATTAACCCATCACTTAGCCACATTGTAATGCAAAGTTAAACAATAATCACCTGTGTGCTCAGATGAACATTTTGATGCATATTGTGCCACAGTTTTTTATTTGCATGTATAGAGATCATACTATATGTATTCTTTTGTATCATTTCCCCACTGTTACTGTCAATAAGTGTGTATTTACTTCATAACTCTTAACAATTTCATGTATTTATTGTGTAATTACATACTATTGCATTTAGTTAACTGCCTGTCAGGTTTTTTTATTCCATTAGAAACACCACTGTAATCACATTTCTCTCTCTCTGAGCCAACTGTCTGATAATCAGTTGTCTGATATTCGTTCTGATATATTTCCAGAACACAGCGAATAAACGGCAACAGTTAAACTTAGTTTTATTTTTTCAATGGATAAAACATTTGCATATTTCAAACATCAAGACAATATAATGTTATAATTAAGACATCTTGCTAACACCCTGTCTTCATCCATCTTGTTTCCCATTTTCTCCTGTCATCGAAACCATTTTAATTAGGTTATCATGTAACTTTCATCTTTGTTATGCAAATATTAGCAAATATCCCAGGTATAGTCTCTTTTAGAACTTTTAATTTAATTTTTTACTTTACAGTTTACATTCAATATAATTTTGTATTAGTTTCAGGTGTACAACATAGTGCCCAGACAATCACATCCCTCACAACGTATTCCCCCGACATTCCCAGTACCCACCTGACACCATACATCGATTTTTGTGATATTATTGGCTGTACCTCCTGTGCTGTATTTTACATCCCCATGACTATTTTGTGACTACTACCAATTTGTACTTCTCAATCCCTTCACTGCTCTCAACCAGTCCCCCAAGTCACCTTCCCTCTGGCAAATGTCAGTCTGCTCTCTGTGTCTGTGAGTCTGTTTCAGTTCCGTTTGTTCGTTTTGTTCTTTAGATCTCACATACAGGTGAAATCACATGATGTTTGTCTTTTTGTGACTGACTTAATTCACTTAGCACAATACCCTCTAGGTATCTCTATGCTGTCGCAAATGGTAAGATTTCATTCTTTATGTTCATATATTTTGTCCTGTTTCCCATTTATCACACAAAAGCTAGCTGAGGATACTCATGTTCTGCATCTTTTTTCCCATTTAACGGTATATTGGAAATGATACCATGTGGTACTTAAAAAAACCTTCTGTCCTCTCCTCCTCACCACCCCTCCTTACTTAGTAATGGCAAGGGCCAGAAGAGCAAAACAATGAGCAAGCTGCCTAGGTTGTTACACATGCGTGGTAGACAGTGTCTACCATTTCCCCAGTCTGGGACCTTCTCCCACACAGAAACTTGCGAATAGATGATGAGAGGTATTTATAACCATGTACCTTATTAGTTTACACTGACTCAGACACCAAAACAGTGGGGAAAACATGGGTGTCTGGTACCAGAAAGCTCTCCCAAGCACAGGATGAAGGTAATCCTGTATATACATAAACCTATTCTTCCCCTTCATGACTTCATTCTTTGTTTACAGCACAGACCCATCCAAAAATCATCCCCTGACACTCTTCCAAAAAATGCTACCTACTGCAAGATTCCTGTTATTCACTTTATTTGCATTTTGGTTTTCTCATTATGGTATAATTACCATAAAATGATGATCCCATTGCCAGGTCATCAAGAACTGGATAATGGACAATGAAACTTTAATAGTTCAATTTAATAGCTCATTGTTTTACCTTCCTCTCTACGAGGCTGCTCTTGCTCATGTTCTGGTTGACCTTCAGTTTCTCTTGGAATTACTATATATTTTACTTCAGTTTCTACCAGCTAAACTTGAAATATTTCTCCTCCTGTTAGCCAGAACATTGCTGACCCTTATCACTCAATAAAGTGTGATAAAGCAGGTACACATCCCACATAAAGAAAAAGCAATATGATTTATTTGAAGAATCACAAGTTTGAATCAACTGGAACAGAGAGTAAAGCATTGGAAATATTAGGAGATGTGACAGATCAGGTAGACTGTGGGTATATTATTAAGAAAGTGGGATAGGATGCTAATAGGTTTAGGTTTTGTTATTTCTGTGATGAAAAGCTGGGGAATAATTTTAAGGAAAGTAATGACATGGCTGTGGAGAATGAGGAGATGCTGGAGAGAGGAAAACCAGTTAGTTAGGCAGTGATTGAAAGCCTTAAAAATTGGTGAAAGCCTAAATTAAGGGAGCAGCAGTGAGAATGGAAATAAAAGCAAAGGTAGAATGGACATGTCAAGTTAGCTGTGGCTGGGGAGGAAAAGGGTCAGTGAAGATCAACACCAGAACTTCTGGAGCAGCTGGAAATGGAGAGGCCTGTCTGATGGATGAAGCTGTATGAGAGCAGATGCCTGTAGGAGCTCCAGGTGGAGATGTCCAGGAGGTGGTAGGCCTGGAGCTCAGAAGAGGGGTGAGGTTTGCAAACATGCACTCAGTCATTACCATTATGTAAGCAGTAGCTGTGACCTGGGGGCACAGCAGAACCATGCAAGGACAGAGAATAGCGTGAGAAGAAGGTGCCTGGCATGAATCCTTGAGAACCATGATGGAGAGAAAGAAGTCAGCCAGTGGAGGAGACTGAGAGGCAGACCCCGGTGCTACGAGGAAAACCACTTGCCACAGAGAGGCTGGTGTTGGGAAGGATACTTCTCTTAAAACAGAGTTTCAAAAAAGTTTGGCCAACAATATGGAATGCCTCATAGAGGTCACATAAAATTATATATGTATAGCAAACAAATACTTCTTGTTTGGCTTTTCCATGTGAATGAATAATGAACCATATAATTTTTTTTCCAGTTAACTTAATAAACTGAAGTTTTTCTCAAACCTGTATAGCCTTACCTTCTATCTTCAATCTTTATTAAATGGACAATGTGTGTTTGTAATAAATATGTAAATACCATTCTTATGCCACTCTCATCCAGTTTATTACTCTTTCACTACAAAATTATTTGATGGACCCTTACCATGTACTAGATTCTGTCCTGTCCCTATGGAATCAGATAAAAGTAGTCTCTGTCTCCAGGTCCACATAGTTTGCATTCTTGTCATCTTAAACTAAACAACTAGAAGTCACAATGAGATTGGGGGAAATTCTAGACCAGAGGGCAGCCCAAAAGAAACGTACAGGTGAACAGCAAACAGCTGGGAGTGACGTGTGCTGACAGAGCTTCCCCGCCCCTGCCCCCTTCACACTCCCTGAGCTCAGTTACACAGCCTAAGGCAGGGATGACAAACTCATCTTCACCGGGGACCACATTGGCCTCGTGGTTGCCTTCAAAGGGCCAAAATAATTTTAGGACTGTAATGTAACTACTCTTTAACTGTTAAGGAATTGAAATTACTTAGGGCCCTTTGAAGGCAACCACAAGGCCAATGTGGCCCCCGGTGAAAATGAGTTTGACACCCCTGGTCTAAGGAGTACTTTCCTTGAAAAAAAGCTTTATCTTGCAATCCATAGATTTTATGGTTCCTGGAGCTATCTACCCTAGACCTTAGTATACGTACTCAAGACCCAATCTGGATGTGAAGCCAGGAGAATACTTCCAGGAGAGTAAAAGCTCCCAGTCTAAAATAATCAGACACCTATTTAGAAAGAAAAAATAACATGTGATTACAGATTTCTTCAAAAGTTGTGTTAGAACAATAGACAAAGAATTTAAAATAAGCCTAACATATATAATAAAAGAGAAAAGGAAATATATTCACAGTATTAGTGATACCAATAGACAGCCTGTCCAGACTGCTGGGAGCAGGCTGAGGGAGGGGGGAATAGGCGGGGCCGAGGGGAGATGTAGCTTGACCATGGGAATGGAGCCTGGGAGCTGCTGTGCACCGAGCCATACCCCTCAGGGAAAGAGATCAGAGGTTTGAGCACTGAGGGCATGGCGTGCGGCCAGGCAATACCTTCGCCAACCACCTGAGACCATGGTAAGAACACTGAATTTTGGTTTGTGGGTAAGTCTGCATTGCCTGGGTAACCAAGCTCATGCCCTCTTAATGCTTTGCCCCAGATGCAGAATTCCTGTTCCTGGCTGCAGATGCCCTTGCACCTCCCGCTGAGGCTGTCCTCTGCACTTCCTGAAATGCCTGGGAGGTTTCCAGGGTCCCTTTACTTAGGCATTTGGTTCAGTTGCTCTCTGTTGGTGGGCTCCAAGTGTGAGCAACTAGCTTCATGCAGGGAGAAGGGCAGGGGCGGGGTGGGGGGGCGGGGCGGGGGGCAGGATGTGGAGATGACAGAGCGCCATGGGAGTCTCCCCCACCCCCAGGCAAGATGGCATCAAGAGGAGGTTCTTACACTGAGCATGCAAAAGGCTAGCAAAATAATTGGATGGAGGTAAAAGCCCTCTTACCTTCTTCCAGTACCAAATTGGGGGTGGGACCATAGGAAAGCAGGCACAAGTGCAATAGAAGTCAAAATGGCAGCAGGGGGAGGTTCTAGACCAAAGAGACCTGTCAGTCTAGCCAGAGAAAAGAAGGGATTGGTTAGGAAGTGGACCCAAACCCCAAAGTCACATAAACTCAAGTGAACCAAAAAACTCTCTCTTGCTTATCACTCTTTGCTCAGACCCTGCAATTAATACAGTAACCTGTCCTCTCCATGGGCCATGTGACCTTAGCAGTCACATGGTCCATGGCCTCCAGGAAGGAGTCTCTCTCTCTTTCTCTCTGACATGTTGGAGCATTTGCCTGTGCATTTCCACTTCTCCGATTCAGGAGCACATGACCTTGCAGCCCTAGAAGCTGCAAGGCCAGTGGCAATGCTGGCCCCACACATGAGATCCAGGAGGGACTCTGAAGTTGGACAGCAGCTGGGAACAAGCTAAGCTACTTGGATGACCACTTAGCAGCTGTCCCTGACTCTAAAGGATGATACTTTAAAGTAGACCAGGAACTCTAGGTACTGCCTTTTTTTGGTCTTGCTGAGGATGGTAGGGTTTTGTCTGGGTATTGCAGAGGAAGTGAGCTTTGAGATGGGGAAGAACCCCATTCTCCCAGGTCATTCAGCATGTGAATAAAAACCTCTTTCCTTTCTCACCAGCCTCTCCCTCTAAAGTTTGCCCGTTGCAGTGGTGGGTAGCCAAACCCCCCACTTTTGTTTGATAACATTAATAACAGAAACTATTTTTTAAAAAAGAGCAAAAAGTAGTTATGGTAAATACATTAGATGAAATAAACAACACATAATAGGTAAAATAAATATTAAGAGAATCCAGCTGGGAAAATAATAATGTTGGAAGATCAGATTGAGGAATTCACAACAAGGGGAGAAAAAAAAACAAAGGAAAATATAAAAATGAAACTAGTTGAACTATTATATTTTGCCATGTATGGTGCATGCTTTTTGCCCAAACTTTTGAGGAAAAAATAAGGATGCATGTTATACATGGGTATAATGGTGACATATTATGGGTGTGATAATCCCATGTATAATGTGAACAAAATGTGGGTGTGCCTCATACACTGCAAAGTACAGGTTGTTGATACGAAACAAAGTATAATTGCTAGCATCTAAGTAAAGAGAGCTATCAAAATGGAGAAAAATAGAAATAAGGAGGAGTGAGTATTTGAAGAAATAATGGAGATGAAATCTTCAAATTAAAAAAAGATGAAAAACTTAGAATAAAAAACTTATAAACCCCCCCAAATAAGAAAACATAATGCACCTGGATCTATTAAATGAAATTTCAAACTGTCGAATTGAAAAGGATATTTTAAAGTGTTGCAGAAAAAAATAAATGTCTTTTTTTAAAACCAGGAGAAAGTTTCAGGATCTAGAATATTTTATACAGCTAAAATATAAAAGCCTGGTAAAAATAGTGTCAGGTATATAAGGCCTCAGAAAATTTAGCAAACAAAAATCTACTCTGTGAACAGTTAGATAAAGTATAAATAAAAGGAAACAAATCTAAAAAGTATGCAGGATATATAAAGTAAAAATCTTCAAATACTTCGGCAAGTTTGTGCTTACCTTAAAATATCTGTATTGGTTTTTTATTGCTGCCATAAATTAGATCAAATGTGGTGGATTAGAACAACACAAATTTATTATGTCACAGGTCTGTAGATTAAAAATCCAACACAAGTCTCACTGCGATGAAATCGAGGTGTCAGCAGAGCTGCATTCCTTTCTGGAGACTGGAGGAGGGAATCCATTTCCTTACTTTTCCCAGCTTCCAAAGGTTGCTGCTGCCTTCCTTTGTTCATGGCCCTTGGTTCAAGCCAGCAACCTTGCATCTCTCTGACTGTTCTTCCAGATGATCCCATTTTCCTCTGACTCTGACTCTCTGTCTTCCACTTTTAAGGACACTTGTTAAGGACAGTTGGTTAGATTGAGTTAGATTGGGCACAGCTGGATGATACAGAATACTCTTCCCATCTCAAGTCCTTACCCTTAATCACATTTGCAATGTCTTTTTTGCCACATAAGGCAACATATTCACAGGTTCCAGCGATTAGGATGTGGACATAATTGGGAGGCCATTATTTGCCCAATATAATTTCTGTATAGGAGAGAGAAAGAGAAAGAGAATAAATACCCCAAGTTTAATATTGTACATATTAAGGGAAGCAAGAGCATGCCCAAAATGGCAATGTAAAAAATAAGAGAGGATTAACATAAGCACAAAAAATGTGGCACATATTGAAATAATAAACTATAATTATAGAAATCAATCCATATGTTAATTATAATAAATATAAATGGATAAAGCTTTCCAGTTGAAAGAGATTTTCACATTGTATAAAAGCAAAACTGAATTCTTGAAACCTTATTTTAATCAAGCCTAACATGCCATCAAATTTAAGATGCATATTATATTATGTAAATGTAAGGAAAAAGAAATGCTATCAATTAAATTATGACAACTGCTTTCTGATCACTTAGACTATGCTAGTTTAAAGAGCGCTTTTAGATTTCTTTATACATATGTTTTATCATGTACAACTAATATGCACATATTACAGGTAAAATAGAAGTAAAATAAATTAATTAAAGAGTTTCTAAAATTTCATCACAAATAACTCATAATACAACTTTTTCATTTGTCAATATTATTATTTGTAGCATCAACAGTACTGATGATTCAACACTTCCTAAGATAACTGCTAACAAACCCAAAAAGCTACTGGTTCTGGGGTCTTAAAACAGCTTTGCAATTATTTAGAACTAGTTTATTTTGTTTACTCTTGTTTTGTGCACATTGCCAATTTTGTTTGATTTGCACTTTCCCCACACATTTCCCACATCCATTTAGTTCTTAGAGGCTAAAAGAGAGTCCCACTACGCTCTCTTGGGATTTGATTTCCATCCACTGACATTTATTCTTTGAGTTTCAATACTAGTACTATTAATGTCCGGGCAAATGCAGACAATGACAACTGTGGTGCAAATACTTATCTGAATAACAGATATTATAATACTCCATTGACTGTAAGATGAATCCTGATTTCAAAGTTGTCCAAATGCCAAATTTTATATAGCTTAGACTGCTAAAAATAATGCATATACCTTTTAAAAAAGATTTTATATATTTATTTTAGAGGGGAAGGGAGGGAGAAAGAGAGGGAAACATCAATGTGTGGTTGCCTCTCACACGTCCCCTACTGGGGACCTGGCCTGCAGTCCAGACATGTGCCCTGACTGGTAATCAAACCAGTGAACCTTTTGTTCACAGGCCAGCACCCAATCCACTGAGCCATACCAGTCAGGGCAATGTATGTACATTTTACAAGGACACAGGATTTGAAATTTCAGAAAGTTTCAAAGTGAAAGAATAGAAGTAGAAACAACAGACAAATGCTAACCAAATGAAAGCTGATTCAGCTACACAGACCCCCATTGTCCAGTATGGTAGACGCTAGCTACCAAGCACTTGAAATGCAGGTATGAATTGAGATGTTCTCTAAGTGTACAATACATACCAAATTTCAAAGATTTATCACAAAAACAAAGTGCACAATATCTCACTGATAATTATTGTATCAATTACATGTTCAATTAGTATACATGTTAGGTTAAATAAGCATATTATTAAAATTGATTTCACCTATTTCTTTTACCTTTATAATGCAGCCACTAGAAAATTTGAAAGTATATACGTGTCTCCCTTAATATTTCCAACGGATAATTTTGCTGTAGACTTTAAGACCAAAAACATTGTAAAGAGAAAGACATGGTTACTATACAATGGTTAAAGGTGAAATTCACCAAGATGTAGTATAACTAAACATGTAGTGCACGATAAAATACCCACAAAAAATAAAGAAAATTTGATAGAATTACAGGTACCAACTGATAAATCCAGCTATTTTGATGAGAAATTTTAACACATTTGTCTCAACTATTATTAGACATGACCATCCAAAATTCAACAGGGATTAAAAGTCTGAACAACACAACTAATGAGCCTAAACTGAATGACTGTGTATATAATGCTGTGTAGATGACTAGAGAATACCCAGTCTCCTTTAATTCACATGGAACATTTACAAAAATTCATTCTGTATATCAGCAAATTTAATGATTAAGTACCATAAAATAAGCTTTCTGTTTTAAGTTTAAAAAATAATTTTAAAATGATAAGGGAATTTTTAAAACACACTTCTAAATAACTCTGGGTTAAAGAAAAATCATACTGGAAATTTAAAATAAAATCTAGAACACTACAGGGCGTTCTGCTTGGAAGCTTGGTGTAACAGGTACTGAATTTCTCCTCTCGCCAGAAACAACCATAAAAATAATAAAACTGATAAAATATATGAAACAATAGTTTTCAAAATATTGGATGTTGGGCAACTTGAACAGTGACCCTTAAGAGATGGGAATCCAAGAGGGCCAACCCATTGACCCCATCCCTGCTTGCAGTCTCGAGAGAGTTTCTCAGCTGTGGTGCAGGGAGGGGCGGCTCAGGCCCAGCGCAGCAGACTCTGCGGGTTGAAGAGACAAAGATGAAAGTCCCGGAAGACAGACAGCCAATGTGGCTAGCATTCACAAAATCAAGCTCTGGGGAGGAGAGACATACAGAGAACCCTGGAAGTCTACAGAAGGTCTCCACCCAGGATTCACAAGAGCACTTGATCAGCACGTGTATCTGAGGAAAACATAGAACAGTAGGAAAAGAACCATCGTGGTGGTTAATTTTATGTGTCGACTTGACTGGGCCACTGGAGTGACCAGCTATTTGGTCAAACATTATCCTGGATACGTCTGTGAGGGTGTTTCTGAGTGAGATTAACGTTTGCATGGCAGACAGAGTAAAGCAGTGGCCCTCGCTAAAGTCCCTGACATCACACAATCATTTAAAGGCCTGAATAAAAAAACGCTGCCTCTTACCTGACCGCGTTTAAAGCTGAGACCTTGGTCTTCTGCTGCCTCTGAACTCAAACTTAAACATCGGCTGTTCTCGGGGCTCCAGCCTGCCAGCTCTTGTATCGGAACTCGTACCATCACATCTCCTGGGTCTCCAGCTTGCTGACTGCAGATCTTGAGACTTCTCAGCCTCCATCATTACATGAGCCAATTCCTTATAATAATAATATAAATATATAATATAATAATATAATTAAGCAGTACTATAATTGTAATTCCTTATAATAATATTATATATTGTGCCATATACATTCGATTGGTTCTGTTATTGTTGCATTATTTTTGTATATTATTGTTATTATGGTATTATAGTATAAAATAATACATTGGTTCTATTTTTCTGAAAAACCCTAACCCAATCACCCAAAAAGGATTAAAGGAATTAGTACCTGGTGTTCACTCAGGACGGGGAATAGTGTCTGCTTCCACCTTCCAGACCTCATCATTTCTGAGATAACAAGAAGAATATTCAGAAGGGTCTCAGGAACGGGAAATAATTAGCCCTAGACTAAACACAGCTCTGTTTCTGCCTAACAAATCGTAAAAGCAGGACTAGAAAGGATCAAACTGTTTCCAAGGAAATTCCCTGCATCTCACAACAAAGCTCAGAAATTTTTATAGGAATTCAAAAGTATTCCACTGTAGGGTGAATGAAGCCAGGCTCCCTCACCCAGATATCTGGGCAGCTAGGGTAAGCAGCACTCCCATAGCCTTCTGAATGGGCGGGACGAGCAGTATTTCCATAGCCTTGAGAATGGGTCTGCATGCACGGAATCACTTGTTGTTATATTATATTTTGATGCCCTGCCGGCTTTGTGTGCATTCAGCATATTGAGGAGTTGGGGAATTCCTGCGCCCCGGGGGGTACACCGCCTGCGGTGTGCATGGGTTGCCCCGCCCTGGAATAAAACCATGTCAAACACCCTGACATCTCCGCAAATTTTCTTCTTTTGCATGAATCCCGTGTGAACCTGACCGGCCTTAAGCGGTCATGACACACCAGCCCACAATAAGGTAAAATTCACAATGTTTGACCCAGGAGTAAGTTACCAAGCATGCAAAGAAACAGGAAAATACAATGAATGTTGAAAGAAAAAACTCAACTGAAAATGAAGTAGAACTGACATGGATGTTAGAATTAGCAGAAAATCACATTTAAACAGTTACTTTTACTGCATTCAATATGTTCAAAAATTAAAACAGTATATAACAAGCTTATAGAATACAGCAATAATGATGTTATGAGAGTTATTTTAGATAATAATAATTGCATTAGAAAGACCAGGTGCTAAAAGTTAATGCATAGGAAGAAAGAGGTAATATAAATAAGAGCAGAATCAATAAAATATAAAATGAAGGTATAATAGAGAATGTTGCAAACTAAACATCAGTTCTTGAAAAACCAACAAACAAAAATAGATATACCTCTGACAAGATTACACCAGAAAAAAAGAGAAAAATCACAAATAAGGGGTATAATTAATTAAAACAATATACAGAAATACTGGAGATGTTAAATGTCATGAGAACACTATGATCACCTATATGCCAACAATTTGGAAAATTGGACCTAATGGACAAGTTGCTGGGCAAGTATAACTTAATAATCAAATCCTGGCAGAGGATTCATCTCCAAGCTCACTCACTACCGGAACTAGTTCAGGGCTGACTCTTGGCAGGAGACTGAGCCCCTCACCTGGTGTGCCTGTCTGTCATGGCCTAGTGTCCTCAGGGCACTGCCATGCCGGGGAGGGGAATTACAGTCCACATCATGAGCGAAAGAGTATCAGAGAATTCGTGGGCATATCTTTAAAGTGGAAAGAGTTGAAAGTTACCAGTTAAATGAAGTGGGAAAACTGCATCATGTCCCTCTTGACAGAATTCAGTGTGAACTGCACAACCTAATTATGAAGTATCCTTGCCAAACATGGCCTAGACCTAACCTCCAGTTACAAAAGATATTGTATATAATGCAGAAGATATTGGAATGAGGTAAATGATGCCATAAAGAAACAATCAGATGTATCATGTGGGGAACTGTCTAAAGACAACTGGTTTAAAAATAATATTATGAAGCCCTGGCTGGGTGGCTCAGTTGCTTGGAGCATCATCCCATATACCAAAAAACTGTGGGTTTGATTCCTAGGTTGCAGGTTTGACCCCAGTCAACAAATCAATTTTTCTCACATCTCTCTCTCCATCTCTCTCTCTCTCTTTCTCTCTCTCTCTCTTCTTTTTCTCTCATCAGTAAAAACACATCCTTGGGTGAGGATTAAAAAAATAATAATGATATCATGAAAAACAAAATAAAAGGCAGAGGGTTGCTTTAATAGATTAAAGACACATAACGAATATAACTCATATATCTTTATTGTATCTCATTTTAGTTTTAAAAAATCTAGAGAAGACTTTTGGGGGAAATTATGGCTATTTAAATATGAATAGGATATTAGAGAGTATTATGGAATTAGTGTTCATTTCCTCATGTGTCATAATGGTGTTTTGGTTATGTAGGAAAATGGGATCCCTAAGAGATACACAGTGACGAATTTGGGGCAGAGTCATGAGGTCTGCAATTTCCTTGAGAATGGTTCCGGAGGGGAAGAGAGAGACAGATAGGGAGGGGAGAAGGAATGAAGGGGGAAGATAAAGATATAACACATTGGACAAAATGAAGACAGTTGGTGAATCTAGGTGAAGGGTTTTATTGTTACTACTCTCATTTTTTTTTTTTTGGTTTGAAATCTTAAAATAAAAAGTTGAGGGGAAATATACACATACACAGACAATCTGTAAGTCTGTATAGCTAAGACAAAACTAAAATTGCAAGCAAAAGAATAATGGCTCAGGATGGCAGGTGCTTGGGGTTGGGAGGTGACAGAATGAAACAAGGCAAAGAGGACCACACATGTACGTTTATTATCATCCTAGTTTTAATGTTGGTGTGGTTTCATGGTATTTATTACACTATTACTATAAATTAACAATTATGTGCATAAAAATGGCCATAAATGCAACAATGATGAGAGTGTGTCAAGAGCCAAGGATTATATTCCTCTCCTGTGTTCTTAAGGCATCACCAGCCTACTATCATGAAAACAGTGAAAATAGCCAGATGTCATATTTTGCTATGTAAAATGGGCACTTTTGCCCAAATTTTTGAGGGAAAAGTAAAGATGTGCATTATACATGGATAGTGCTAATTCCATATCTATGTAAATGCTTTAAATTCTTTTATTTATGCTTATGCATTAAAAGTATTACTCTAGAAAGCAATAACGATGTCCATATGCAAAATAATACCCTGAATCTGATCATCACTTTTGTTTCTAAATATAAATGAATCAAAAAATTTATTTAAAAAATTAAAACAAAAGATTTTTTTCTTGAAAGTTTGGGCCAAAGCATGGGTGCTCAGTATACACAGAAGCGCATTATACATGGCAAAATATGGGTATCTTGAGTAGAAAATTCTAGTGATGGGAGAAAAGCTGGACATAACAGCTATTTGAGAATGAGCTCTAAATTTCTTCGCCCTTTCATCTGAAGCTAATAACTGTGGTGTTCCAAGAATAATGAACAACTACTTAAAATACTCTACTATTAACCAATGATTCAACCTTGTTTGATCACATTCTTATTTAAAGCAAATGGTACACGTCTGTTATTTAAGGAGGCACAAGAGGGAATGAAATTATCGTTAAGATGCATAGTATAAGAGAACTAAGTATATAATTCTTATTTACAAAAGTTGGTGTTAATAGTATTTCTAACAATTTTTAATTTTTTATATTAAAAAAAATCTTTTTATTGTTGTTCAAGTGCAGTTTTCTGCCTTCCCCCCACCCCTCCCCACCACCCCAGCCATCTCTGCCTCCCTCCCCATTTCCACCCCCACTTGTTACTGTCCATGTGTCCTTTATAATTGTTCTCATAAACCCTTCACCCTTCCCCCCATTATCCCCTCCCTTCTCCATTCTTTTTTTAAATTTTATTTTAATTGTTGTTCAAGCATAATTTTCTATCTTTTACTCCCATCCCAGGCTACTCACCCTGCCCTCCCCACCTTCTCCCTTCTGATCACTGTCAGCTTGTTCTCAATTTCAATGTCTTTGGCTATATACTTTGAGCGTCATTTATTTTGCTGACCAGAAGTGGAATGTTGCATGGAGGTAGAGAAACTGAGCTTTGGAATCAGAAAATCCAGGATTCAAGTATCAATTCTGACAATGGACAAACTATTTAACTGCTTTGGATTGCAATTTCCTGATCTGAACTTGAATCTTCATGATTAGGACTGTTACATCATCAACTTAAAGTACTTAGCACAGTTCATGGTGTAAGTCTGAATGTTACACAAGGTAGTAGTAGCTATTATTACCATACTGAAACATTTAAACTGATTTACTTTATTTACCTACACGCACACAATTTCTTCTGTACTGACAAAGTTACACTGTTTATCAAAAGCTTGTATAAAACAAATGCATACACAAAGCTTAAGAAATGGAATGAATGTAAACACTTAATCTCTTTAACATTCTCTTTGTTTCTCATTAGATCATCTATAAGACTCCATCATCTCTAACATTTTGTCATTCTATAAATTCTATGATTGTTGCATTTGCAAGTGTTTAGAGGTTTTTTTATCAAGTTAATTTAAGAGAATTATTCTGATTAAAGGTTGAATATACCCATATTTTGTTGTATATAATGTGCACCCATGTTTTATATTCTAATTCCATATAGTTACAGGATTAGTAGTACTCATGTGTAATGAGCATCCTTATTTTCCCTCGAAAAACTGGGCAAAAAAGTGCACATTATACATGGAAAAATACGGTATAGTGATTTTTACATTGGAAAGGCTTGTAAGTGTTAAGTTAAATGTCAGTATCTTGAAATTCTAAGTAAAAATGTTAGCTGCAGTAATTTCTCCTTTGGCGTGTAGTTATTGAAAAGACAATGTATAACTAGCTGGATGATAATGTTTTTCAATGACCACACGTACCATCACACCAAGAAAACAATTCCGTACCTATTTCTTTCTAGTGTAATTCATGCTTTTCTAACCTTGCACTCACCGTGTACGTGTCTGGGTGTGTGGTGTTTGATGTGGCAAAGTTACCTATTTAACCATTTCCCTACTACATGTCTCAGTTGACTCTAAATTCCTATTGTAGAAGATGTTAGAATAAGTTTTTCAAGTATTTGACTTTTATTCATATAAAATTATTTCCTTGTGGTAAAATAATGTTAGAGGGTATATTAAATTAAAAAGATATCAGTGTGGGCATTAGAGCTCTTTATTGCTGTATTGCTTTCCAAAAGGGTGTATATATGTGTATAAAAATAAAATATAGCAATATATAACACAGTAATAGATATATTTTAGGATGTTAACTATAAATAAGTATACCAAAATAAGCTTTTTTCAACCTAAATCATCTAACCAAGAGTACGCGCCAAAATTAACTTTTACCAATCTCTCTTTCTTCTTCTTTTTCTATTTTAACTCTCATCAGTGAAAGACTTGGATGTAATGCTTAATTTAAAAGAAGAGTTTCCATCCAAGGTCATATTAAGACTTTGGTTACCGTAAAAAGGCTAAATGCCAGCTGGTCTTCTGTGCTTGTCAATCCAGCTTTATTGATTTCCAAAAGTGGAGTTTTTTTTAACTAGCTTATCTAGAATTTACTCACTAGTCTAGAGATACAGCCCCTTAACTTTACCTGTTACACTTTCTTTAGTCATGGAATAATTGAATTGAGCAGCCGTTACAAAATATAAACAATAAAAAAAAACTTGGCTTGATACTTGGATAATAGCAGCTTCATCAATTTTAACAGGTTGACTCTACTACCCTCTAGTGGAATCATAGTCATAATAATATCCTTACAGCATTGCCTCCCGATCTCTCTCTCTCTCTCTCACGTGCACACACACACACACACACACACACAAGTATATGTAGACTTACAAGTTTCAACTTTATGGAGTTGGTCCCAGCCTTAGATATCAGGAACTCGTGGAGGGAATTACCTTTTAACTGGCATTGTTGCTCTTCTCTCTTCCCATGCTAATCATCTCTGGCAAGTGCTGCCAGATCAATCTGTTTAAAGGGAGAATGCATCCTATCACTGCCCTGCTCAACCAGATGAGGAAACCTTTAGTCATTCCCACTGGACTGCTTGAAGTGCTGCTGGTGAACTTCCCCACAGTCACCTCCAAAACTCTTCACAATATGAATCCAACTTTCCTGCCCACCCACCCTTTCACCCCTTAACTCCCTATACTCGCTCCAACCTCCAGCCCAATCCTGCGGCTGGATTTCCTCCAAAGCTGTCCCGTGTTTTCCTCTGTCTGCTAAGAATGCCACCAACCTAGTCAGCTCTACCCCAATAACTTCCTTCTTCCATTTCTATTTGCCCAAGTTAGTTCACATTCCAAGAATTATTTCAAACACAGCCTTTGTTCAGCTTTACAAGCTCCCTTTATAAACCCCACATAAGCCAGGCACCTCTCTGACACTGCTGTTCCCTTTCCGAGCTCCTATCCTTTAATTCCCATTTAAACTAACACTAACTTTTCTACTCAACCCCCACAAGGACCATGTTATTAATGAAGCTCTATCTGCCTCCTCCAGAGTCCTTTCCCCTCCTGCTTTGTGACCTCATAGCAAGTCATTCAAGTCTCTGCTCCCAGAGGGACAGAGAGAGATCAACAGGACCAGGGAAAAATATTTGAATAAGTGCTTCCTGTGGGCTAGGCATTGAGTTAATTAGGTAAATGTTACATGGCTTACATCATTTTATGCTCAATATGACACAACGAGGTGCCATTATTATTGCCACTTGAGGAAATGAAGCACAGAGGAACAAGTGACTTGCCCAAAGCCACAGAAAGGGCAGGGGCCAAGATTTACAAGGATCTGAGCCCAGGCAGTCAGGCTCTGGACCCACAGGGCCGTGTGAAGAAGGTCTGTCCTTCTACCTCTCATTTTTGAGTCTGTGGTTTGGGATTGGCAGTGGAAAGAATCAAATATGATCCCTGGGATAGGAAGCAGTTTTGGTTTTGTCTTGTTCAATGAGAATGTCTACTTTCCTCTTTAAAATTCTTTTCTTTCTACATGTTTTCCATCTGGACTCTGAAGTGTAGGAAGGTGAGTGCTCCAGCGTCATAATGTTATCAAATATTGTTGAAACAGCAGATGAAGTCTTTCCTTTGTTACCTTATCTGAATATGGCATCACTTTACTTTGTATTCCCATAGTGCTTAATTCAAAACACCAGTGAAGGAAGGCATTTAATTCATTAGATAATTAGCACAAAAGAAGCATAATCACTTGGTGTATTTTTCTTATCTTGTCCGTCCTCTTAAGCTCATATTAGAGCAGATAGTCTAATGCATCTTTGTGTCTTTAGTGGCCCTCAAATAATGCCAGGCAAATAGAAGGCATTCAAATAGTTGGTGAGTGGAACTGAAAGAGTTTAATTTTCTGTCATATTCCAGTGTCGCATCACTGGTGTGAAATGATGCTCAGCCGAGACTCAGATGATTGATGTTTGCAAGAGGCCATTGGGCACTACAAGATATTCGAGTGCCTGTCTCATTTTTGAGGAAAAAATAAATTATGTTCCCTAATATTTTAGCAGGAAGATCATGTTGCTGTAATTTTGCTATTTGGAACTTGTCACTGACAGCAAACACTTAAAGTGAAGCAGAATATTTCATAACATGAACCCCCAGGCCTGTATCATTCCAGGTGACAATTTATTGAATTAAACTATGACTGCATTTGTTTAATGCCATTAGAAAACAAACTGTTATGTTAATTATTTAATTCACTGATTAGCGATGTACTCATAATCCATTGCCCTGAACTATTGGACTGGCTCTACAAAGATAAAGGCTTAACAAATTGTCACAATAAATTTTCAGTTCTGACAGAAGAGCCTATCTTAGGCATAATCAGTACTGTGATAAAATTTAAGTAGCATTAAAAATTTATAAAAACCCTGGCTAGTGTAGCTCAGTGGATTGAGTGCAGGCCTGTGAACCAAATGGTTGCTGGTTTGACTCCCAGTCAGGACACATGTCTGGACTGCAGGCCAGGTCCCCAGTATAGGGGGGTGTGCGAGAGGCAACCACACATTGATGCTTCTCTCCCTTTCTTTCTCTTTCCCTTCTCCTTTTTCTAAAAATAAAATAAATAAAATCTTTTTAAAAAATCCTTGAAATATATCCCCAAAATATCTAAGAGTTTCAACCAAAACAACAGCCCTGATCATTTTTCCTGCCTCCAAATATGTATGAAATTGTATGCCAGTTTCAGAGTTAGATTCATGATGATCTAAGAGTTAGATAAGGTAACAGAGGAATGAAGCTTAAGGTCAGGGTCCTGCCTTTGAACAGACCCTTTCCAGAGCTCTGAGAGAAATGTTCACATGGTCATGTTTTTCGTAAATTATATAAAATAAGGTATTTTAACCACAATTCGTTAAGGCCACTGGTTCTTTCCACTTCACTCCCCACCATCCAGTGGCATTAGCAGGCTGGACATTGTTGGAAGTCAGCCCAGGGAAAACCGAGTTGAGGATTTGTTTAGTTTAGGATTCCTGGTATCTAGTTATTGTATCCACACACTTCCAGGTTATTGCCAGCAGACTTAATGTAGGAATGGCTTCTGGGAACACTTCTTTAAGTCATTCTGTTGACTCTCCTGGCATCTGGGAATGAAGGCATAGGTTCAGAGAACTTATCTGACCTCTGAGTAAGTGGGCAGTGGGTAATAGAGAAGCTAACCTATGGAAAATTCTTCCAATTATCAGATGCATAAAATTATGTCATTACCTCATCTAAAATGAACTTATCTTGTGTCAGGAATATACTTTTAAACATGGAATGAACAATTATAAATACATCTGATAATTTTTTGGATCTGGAATGCTTATAATCATGCAAAGTAGAATAGTTTATAATTCTTGTGATGTAGGGCATAAACCCAGAGCAGCAATATAAACAGCTATATGAGAGAAACTAGATGTTTTCTAAAATTTAATAGAAATTCTAAAAATTTACATGCCATACTCATTATCTAATTCAAATCCTTTTAGCATGACCCATAAAAACCATTTGAGTTAAGGTATCTAGCTCCCTAGCATATTTTTCTGACCCTTTCTCCAGCCCCCAGATTCCTTTTATATTCTGGCATTGCTAAATTAATTTCAGTCCATCAGATGTGCCTTGTTATTTGTTCTCCATGGACCAGAAAGCTCTCCTTACTCGTGTAACTGCTGGGCAAACTCTTCACCCCTCAAGAGTCATTTCAGATACTGCCTCTACTGTGAAGCCTTGTCTGACCACTCTGCCCAGCACTGCACTCATGCCACTCCTAACAACCTACATTCTCTACACAGAGCAGCCTTTACCTATGGCCCTGTAAGCATTTTCTCCTCACCTAGGTGGGAAGACGCAGTGATCCTCACTGGTCCCAAGGTTGATGGATGAATCTCTTCTCCCTACCCCATCCTTATTTCTTGAAATTCCAATGGAAGACTGAGGCGGGTCACACCTGTGCACTTAACATAGAGAACGCCAGTGTTCACAGTGATCCCTCTTGGACTCCCTTTCTTTGGAGGAATGAGAGTGGGGCCATGGGGGTTATATACAATAAGCTTTTATTATGAAATTGTTTGAAAACTTTGCCCCAAAATCACCTATTACTTTGTTAGAAAAATGCCTAACTCAGAAACAACCATCATAGTTCAATGTTTTCACTTTTGATAAAAAGATCTTGAAACTGTAGGTCTTGCTTTTTCCATCATTTTACTTTCTGCATTGATGTAAAAGAAGATCAATCTTCTCCTTTTGGATAAAATTTTCAGCAACTTCCGTGAGTTGTATCCTGCAGCAAAAAAGTCCTTGGCAAGATTCATTCATTCATTCATTCACTTTTGGGCTAGGTAATACACTCTCGAATGGCTCAAAATTCAAAGGATGCGAAAGCCTCCCTGCCACCTCGGTGCCCCAGTTGCTCTTTGCCTTCACAGCGGCACATTGTTAACAGTTTCTTGCATTTCCTTCCAAGGTATTTTATGTATAGTGGTTAATCCCTTATTTGCAGGGCACATGTTCCAAGACAGAATATATGTACACACACACACACACACATTCTGTTTTTATACATTGATACCTATGTTAAAGTAAATGTCTTTTTCATCTTAGCTAAGCGCGTTCCATGCATTGTTGCTGTAACTTTTGCAGTTGTCGGTTCAACAGCAAAACTACCACCATTTTCTTTTCTTTCCTCACAATTTCATGGGTAAATTTGTTCTTTCTGTAGATCTTAGCAACTTCAGCATATATATTTCTTCTTTCCTTACAAAGTCTAAAACTTTCACATTTTCACTACAGAAAGCACTTTATGGTTCTCTTTGGCATGTCCAAATTGCCAGCATCACTACTCATGCTTCAGAGCCATTACTGGGTCAAACAATAGTCCCTCGAACACAAGCGCTGCGATACTGCGGCAGGTGATCTGATCAGCAAGATGCCTACGGAGTGACTAGTGGGCCGTGGGGCGCATCTACACCGTGGATATGCTGGGCAAAGGGATGGTTCATACCCGGGTGGGACCAGGCGAGATTTCAGCGCACTGCTCAGAATGGCGCACAATTTAAAACTTATGGTTTGTTTATTTTTGTAGTTTCCCATTCAACATTTTGGGAACACAGTAGATTGTAGGTAACTTTTCGAAACCATGGAAAGTGAAATTGCTAATAAGGGGGAGGAGGGGGACTACTGTGGTTACAAGTAACTGTTTCTCAAACTTTTTTTGTTTAATCTGAAAAAAAAAACCACTTGTATTAGCACGTTGGTCTGTCACAACAAAATACCACAGACTGGGTGACTTAAACTACAGAAATTAATTTCCTCCCAGTCCTGGAGTATGGAAGTCTGAGATCAAGGTGCCCGCGTGGTTGGTTGGGTTCAGGGGAGAGCTCTCCTCTTTATAGATGGAGGCTTCTTTCTGTGTCCTCACAGGACTGAGCTCTCAGGTGTCTTTTCTTATAAAAGGACTAATCCCAACATTAAAAACGTCAACTTCGTGGGTCTCATTTAAACCTAGTTATCTCCCAATGACCTCCGTCTCTAAATGCCATCACACTAGAAGTTGGAGCTTCAGTACGTGAGTATCTTGGGGCAGGGGGTATAAGTCAGTCCACAGCAATATTTATTTCCAAAAGCAAAACAAAAACTTTGTGTGCAGTTCCTTTTCTTTCTAGATGGAGTTTACCAAAATATAAATGTGAAATTCTTTGGAGCACCTGCCTTTCCACCCTCTCCTCTTCAGTTCTTTTTTCATATCACCTCTAAAATAGTTCTAAAACCTGTTTCCAAGGCTGTACCTCTCCCAAGCAGCCCCTTACAACAGTATTCAGGGCTCTTGAAAATTCTGACTCCAAACTCTCTTCCCTACTTAACCCTACAGGCATCCTGCATCC
This sequence comes from Tonatia bakeri, assembly GCA_004024845.1. NCBI lineage: Eukaryota > Metazoa > Chordata > Mammalia > Chiroptera > Phyllostomidae > Tonatia > Tonatia bakeri. The sequence goes on along the minus strand of PVIA01003864.1, from coordinate 38,206 downwards.
CACAATGGAGTCATCCTGAATTACTTGGGCAGACTTTTAGGGCTTTACCCGTGACATTTCCAGTACTTAGAAGGCCCACCCCTCAACTTTTTCTCCTGTTTGTTCAAATGTTACTTTCTCTGTTTGAATTAATAATTTCCTCCTTGATGTTCTCATATCACCTTATAGCATTTTACAGCCTAAGTGCCAGAAGAGTATTCCAAGTAACCATTATGTGTTCCCACCCCACACCTACAAAAGGAGTTGTATCTGATCCATTTTTCTTTTTATGAAATACAGAATTGCACTTTAAAGACACTGAAAAAAAAGTGGACCCTAAGTGTAATACACTGTAGCATGAATTTACAATAACCTTTAAAACTTTAAAAACAAAGATAATTGAGTTAAATTTAAAAATATAGAATCACAGCTGTGGAACTTGTGTTCTCTTAATATTGAATGCAAAGTGAACATAATGAATTGCTGCCTGTTTTTAAGAAAATGTAAATTAAATTTGTTAATTGGGACCCCCAGAGAGAAAGATATATATATGTATATTTCATTCATTCATTCATTCATTCATTCATTCAAATCAGTACCTTCAACTAACAGAGAACAGTATTGTTCCTAAGAACATTTCTCTGGGGTAGTCAGTTTTCACTTAAAATGTGAATTTGGGCTTTTGAATGTAAGCTTTAAAAGTTATTAGGTTTAGGCAGAGATTTTCCAAACCCCTACCCTCACTATGAATGCTCTGCCTATGTCACCGAGGAGCATAACATTGCTTCTGCCACTATAGGGACAGATGACATATGCTACTCATTATGTAAAAAGGTATTAAACACTTACATGGATGTGATATACTAGTTCTATTCCTTATTCTAATCTGGGTCATCTAATACATATTTTTAGAGGTCATGGCAATCAATCTTTGTTCTGGATCCCCTTAAAGTCAGTACAAAGAGAAATCCTTACTAGGGGACTATTACTATCTGCAGCTCTATTTTACTTTTTTATTTTCTTCAATATTTAAGAATGGTTTTTAAGTGCTGAAGTCTCTCTTAAATATAAGGTAGAGAACAATTAAACAGAAAGTTTTTGATTTATTTAAAGTATAATTTAAATTTCTTTTTCTTTCCGTATAGAATTTTGATTTTTTTGTTTTAAAGAACATTTAAAATACTTACGTGAAAATATTTAAACATTTTTAAATGTAAAATTTTGTCTTTTATTTTTAAATAAGTAAAATTTTAAATAAATACAAGATGAATTAAAAAGTGAGGTAAAAACAAAGCGTGTTTATATACTACATATATATTCTTTACATCGTTGAGACCATCTTTCAATTTTCCATTGTCTTCTTAAGGTAATTATTAAAATATGCTCCCTCGGTGCAGCCCGAAAGTCATCCGTTTAGAAAAACATAAGTATGCACTACCTTTAAGTATTAAAAATGAAAGTAATGGAATATGGGTGCAAATTGGTATCACTTTTGTGATGAGCTATTTGGGGACACTAAAATATTTGTGCTAATACTGGGTGAAAGAAACTAACGCAGAGCTAACAGTAGATCTCTGATGACTAGAAACAGTTGCACGACGCTCTCCCGGGAGGCAAGACAGCGCTTGCGCGTAGACTCAGTTTGCGCCCGCCCTCATGTTTTTTCTGAAGCCGCCGTTTTCTTTTATTTTGGCGCTCTAGCCATCGGGGTAGGCCAGCTCAAGGGTGGCTTGGCTCTGATTGGCTCCTTTGAAAGTCTACGCGTTATCTGATTGGTGAATCCGGGGCCCTTTAGCGCGGTGAGTTTGAAACTGCTTGCACTTATCTTCCAAGCTGGCTCTGAGAAGTTGAGACAGGACGCCGACGTGGTTGCCGCAGCCGCCGCTGCTTTCGCTGCGGGGTGATTAGCCGGGTAGAGTTGCTGGGGTCAGGGTCGTTTGTCTGGGCCGACAGGGGGCGGCTCGGTGGCCTCGTAGGGAGGTATTGAGCGACCGGGTGGTACCGTCCGGCGGCTAAGTGGGCAGCTGGGGTTTGCGTGGGGCCTGGTTGGGCCTCAGGATGCTGGGCCTGGCCTTTACTTGGAGCCCCCGACCCCCGCGCCGTGTGAGCGACGCCGGGCCAGGCTTTCGGGCGAGGCGAGAAGAAGCGCGGAGCTGGAGGGTTTACTCCGGGGAGGGATGGGGCTGTGCTGGCATCTGACTTGCCGTCTGGGGTCGTGGTCGGCTGTTGTCAGGAAGAGGCTGCTCACCTGGCTAAGGAGGGTTATGTGTCGCGGTTGAAGCCAAATGCGTGCTTTGTCTTGACCGCGCCGAGCTCTTGAGCCAAGTTCGGTCCCAGGTCCTTTGTCCTCGCGTTCGTGGGTGGAAAGCAAGACCGCTGTTGGGGCAGGTACCCACGCCAGCCCTTGAATCCAGGCGCCTCGAAAAACTGATTCTGAACCAACTTGTGGGCCTTCTCGAACTTGCCTCTGTGCCCATGGCCTTGCATACCCACAGCTTTTTGAGAACACCTCGCCAAGCCATAGGGCGAGGGGGGACTTGGATTTTTTGTTTGTTTTTATTGTATTCGTATGGTTGTTGCATGTATGGAATTAGTAAAAAGTAGCAAGTTAAGAAACGTCGAAAGATAGATAAATACTGGGTTTTAATATTTCTTAATCAATTTTTGTTTAATACTAGTGTGCACAACATACTTCCTCTAAAGACTGGAAGTCTCTAGGTAGGAGGTTAAGCCACTGGTGTTTTACACGCTTGCGTAGTACAGAGCCCTAGGAGGCACTCAAAAGGCCTAAAGCTTGTCCTTATTTAGAATTGTCACGATGGGAAAATGGAGGAAGGGTACTTAAACCCAGCTTTGAAACTGAGTTGGTTTTCAGCTGTTTGTTCAAAGTGCGCTGAACGATTTTATTGTGCACTAGACCAACTAAATCTGGGTTTGAAGAAAAGCTGATTACCTTAATCTTATATTGCCATTTCATAAAATTGAAAATTTTTAAGATTGGCACTCATGGCCAATGTAGTCCAGTTTTGTTCATTTAAAAAAAGGTCATTCATTCTACATATTTCTGGAATGATTCTGAAGATGAATATGGGAAATGGAACTTAAGGGTCAGTTACTCAGCGGCCTTTATATATGATCTTATCAGTGATAAGTGTTAGAAAATGTCAGTTGTGCTTTGGGTTTCTAAAGTTTCATTGGAAAATTTACTGAGGCAAACTAGTCAGCATTCCAACTTTTTTTTAATCATTCTTTGTTATTCAAGTACTTTTTAAATTTTGTTCTTGAGATTGTATAGGGTAGAATTAGAATTTTATCTGTGAAATTTCATCTTCTTTTAGGCTGCTAAGTGGTATTTCCTACTCCTTCAAAAAGGACCTTTAAAGTCTTCATCCTGTTTGTGTGTGTGACTGCTAAAAACAGGAGGAAGATGGAAAGTCACCTGAGCAAGTTTAAACACTTATGATTTTAATAATATTTTTTTTTAGAATTTATTTATTTTAGAGAAAGAGGGGGAAAGAGAAAAACATCTTTTTTGTTCCACTTATTAATGCATTCGTGGGTTGATTCTTGTCTGTGTCCTGACCACGGATCAAACTCCCAGCCTTGACCAGGTGACCTCTAACCAACTGAGCTACCTTGCCAGGGCCCTTGACAGTTTTTCTAATAAGTTGGCAGTGTGACTGCATTTTGGCTCCCCAGTTATCTTAAGATTATCTTCATAAAATCATAAAGCAGTAAATACTAAGTCAAATGACATTATTTGTTGAAATACCTGAGTGTTTGGCACACAATGTGCTCCTTAGAAGTGTTCCATAAGAAAGCATACTTCTGGTCTGGGCTTGGGACAGAAAAGCTGATGTCTCAACTTGAGGGTTTATTTGGAAGAAGCTAAATCACTGGTATAAGATATATAAATATTTCTTATGTTTAAGAAGCTAAGAAATTGTGGGAAAATCTTATTGCTTGAATCCTTTCCCCTGTAAATATTCTTTTAATATAATAACTAATATTTATGGAAAAGTAATCCTGTACTAGTGGAAACAGCTTTACATATAGTATCTCATTAATAACTTAAGACTGGCCTTTGAATTAGTGGCATATAGTGACATAATTTTTTCCTCTCATTTTAGCATCTACCATAGCTATTGATTAACAATGGAAGACTATATCAAAATAGAGAAAATTGGAGAAGGTGAGTACTTCTGAATATAAAAGTTTTAAATGATTTAATGATGCTATAATATCTGTGGCATGAAGACATGTATGGTATTTTACTGAAATCCAACTTCTAAAGTATCTTACACTACTAATGTACATTAATACATATTTGCATAATAACAAACACAAAAATAACAAAGAATGCTCACATTTCAAGAGAATTGAGATTATTCTGATGACTCCCTGACAGCCTTCCTTCCTGATAATCTTATATTCTAATACTAACCAATTAAGACAATATTTGTATTTTGATAAGACTATTGATGTCTTGTATATGTGTTGGGAGCAGAGTCATGTTAAATTTCATGATATACTTTTAGTGGCCTACAACTATTTTAAGATGGTAAATATTTTTTTACCTAAATTTTCAATCAATAAAGTTGGTGAAAATGAAAAATGTGTCTTTTATTTTATGGGAAAAAACTAAATGGACTTTTTGGTTAACCCAGTAATTAAGGGTTCAAGACTTTCCTAAATTTTTCAGCCGCAGTTTAAAAACCACCCTCTAGGAGATTACATATATCGTGTGTATGAACTTGATTTAGCTAAGTGATCCATCTTTGATTACTGCCATCTCCATCCCCAGATCAGTCTTTGACATTGGTTGCTTATCGTATGCAGCCCAAGTATCAAAATCAGTGTTCTCATCAACTTCTGAAGGGGCGTTGGGCTTTTCTATGTGGTAAACAATGTAACCTTTGTAAGACTTAATATGCATTTAATAAAATACTTTATTCCCATTCTTCTCTGGATGAGGATTATTGACTGTATTTGAGATGAGTAAAACAGTAAAACACTGCTTACAGCGTTTTCGGAAAGCGTAGTGGCTCCTTTTAATATTTCCTATTAAGATTTCCCAGGTCTGTCTATTGTATTTTCACCTACCTTATTGTCAGGCAGGATATTTAACTAGAGATAAATTTCATTTTGCAAAGGGTCCATTTTCTCTAATGTATGCTGGAACATTACTGGTGATTTAAATGTATGGAAAACCTGTGATGACTACTCGAATTTTATTTCTCAGTTACAGGTACAGTAGGTTGTAGTTACCCTCAATTTCTTTTTGGAGGTGATGAGCGTATAGTTATGAGTAAGATCCTTCTTATCTGGATACAGCAGACATTTCTCTCATGTAACGCCTTATGGGATTCAATTATTTTTTAAAATCCTTTTAGTTTGTGGAGGAGTGTCACATAGCAGACATTTACTTTGTTTCAGGTACCTATGGAGTTGTGTATAAGGGTAAACATAAAACCACAGGTCAAGTGGTAGCCATGAAGAAAATCAGACTGGAAAGTGAAGAGGAAGGGGTTCCTAGTACTGCAATTCGGGAAATTTCTCTTTTAAAGGAACTTCGTCACCCAAATATAGTCAGGTATGGTACAAGGTCTGGATTTAAACTGTTGTCTGCATGCTATTTAAAATGTTCATTTCAATGTAGAAATTTCTACATTTGCTTAGTTTTTGTGTACCTTACTAGGTTGAATAGATCCCCACTGTTTTTATTAATTGAGGATGTTGGACATAGGAAAAATAGGCTGTTAAAAGCATGAACAGAGTTAGAGGAGCTTGGTCATAGAGATTAGTATTTGGGGCTGAAAAATCAAGGTAAACTGGCTGTGGGAGAAAAGGAAGACCTTTTCACTGAACTTTGTCAACTCTTCACTCAGAGCTCTGGTGCTTAAAGATCCCTTAATCAGAGTCCTAAGACAGTGAACCAGGTCAGACAAAAAAGCATAGTTTTTTTCCTTTCCTCCTTTGTAAGTATGTGGGCTGGTATTTTGAGGTGGGTTGTCTTTCTCGAGGTCCAAGTTAGGATTTAATTGAATTTGTGGGGGGTCGGGGGAGATAGTGAGCAACTTTCAAGGTCAGATGCTACTTCAAAATTTACTTCTGTAATTTATCTCAGTAGAAAGACAAGCTCTGAACAGCAACCAGTCAGTGTATAAATGTCTTGGAATATAAGTAGTTTGACAGTTAGCAACTCCTATACAACTTAATATCAATTGCTGCCCTAAGATTTCTTCTCAAATTCTTATTTAGTACTACTAAGGAAGGTTTTTACTAGGGAAGCCACCATTCTTTTCTTTCCCAAAACAGTATATATTTGTTGTCACAGAAAATATCTTAAAGCCACTGTGAAATTTAGGGAAGTGATTTTATGAGAGAGGTCAAAAATGTGTATTCTATATTTTTTTATAATTGTTTTATTTTTTAGTCTTCAAGATGTGCTCATGCAGGATTCCAGGTTATATCTCATCTTTGAATACCTTTCCATGGATCTAAAGAAATACTTGGATTCTATCCCTCCTGGTCAATTCATGGATTCTTCACTTGTTAAGGTGAGAATCTTGCCAGATTTTATCAGTGCTTATTCACTGTGAATGTAAAGGGCCTACTCTATGTAAGTGCCTGTGTTTGTAGGAATATGCTTGGGAAAGGTGTTAGAAAATAGAATGAGGAAGAAGAGAGTATTTCATTCTTCTTCCACAGTCAGATTAGTTGTTAACAGTTACCATTTTATTACTGAATAGTGCTTCTAATTATAAAGTGAAGAGTAGTGTCAGAGAAAACAAAACTAACAATTATGTGTTGTATTGTGGGAAACTAAGATATTCGGGTCTTTATTTGGCGGTCAGACTAGTAAAGCAAAGTAACAAAAGCCTGGGGCAAGGTGGAGGTGGTGGGTGGTTTTATTTTTTCTGGTTTTGAATATGTTTTGATTAATTAATTGTAGACATTATGTTCTGTTAAGAACTATAAATGTGTACATAATTGTTTAAAGAGTAGTGGAGTGCACAGAGTGAAAATGTCTGATCCTTGTACCAGCTTGGGCAAACCACTCCTCCAGGTGTGTTATAACACACCTCTGAACTACTGAAGAGCTATTTCTGATCATTGCATCTATTTAAACATACTCATAGTATCTGCTTTTGGAATCTGACCAATGTCCCCAAGAGGGAATAAATATGTAAAGATGAAAGATAGAAATGAAAATGACCAATTTTATTCAGGATAGAAATAGATTGCTATCAGTGTATAGACCAAAAGTTTAAGAAACTTTTGTACAGGAGACTAACTTGTCACTTAGAGAATGAGGGGCCAAAAATCAGTCAGAGAAGACAAAATGAGCTCAATGGTTATAGATGTGTCCATAAGGCCAGTATCTTTGTCTTCGGGGCACAAACATGATGTTGCATATAAATGGGCTTTTCAACCTTCAAGTGCTTCTTGTTCATCTTAAATGGCCTGACAGCCTTTTTGGTAGTTAAATTTCACTGCATTATAATTTCTTCCCTTTTCAAAAGAAACTCACCAAGATTATTTAGAAAATCATTATGTGCTATACAGTTAATTTTCTAACATGTTTCCTTCTTCCAGAGCTATTTGTACCAGATCCTACAAGGGATTGTGTTTTGTCACTCTAGAAGAGTTCTACACCGAGACTTAAAACCTCAGAATCTATTGATTGATGACAAAGGAACAATTAAACTGGCTGATTTTGGTCTTGCCAGAGCTTTTGGAATACCTATTAGAGTATATACACATGAGGTATGTAAAATTGTATGTTTCTGGTGCTTTTGAATATGTGTGATTGCTGGATTGTGTCCTATATTTGTTCTTTGAGTCAAGAAAGAAATGTCAAAAAGGTTTCGACTCTGCCAGTATCAGTTTATTGCCTCAGCTCCCAATTCACCCTTCTTTGTATACTATGTGAAAATGGAATTGGAACCTTTTCTTTTCTCTTCTCTTCTCTTCTCTTCTCTTCTCTTCTCTTCTCTTCTCTTCTCCTCTCCTCTCCTCTCCTCTCCTCTCCTCTCCTCTCCTCTCTTCTCTTCTCTTCTCTTCTCTTCTCTTCTCTTCTCTTCTCTTCTCTTCTCTTCTCTTCTCTTCTCTTCTCTTCTCTTCTCTTTTCTTTTCTTTTCTTTTCTTTTCTTTTCTTTTCTCCTTTCTTTCTGGTGAGATGTTATGCTTTGTCAGTCAGTTGTGCTGGAAAAGCACTGCAGAAGGGAAGGATTTTCCTTGCTATAGTTTTTAGAGTTTTCACTATTTCTTACCAGTCAGTTTCTCATTCCAATCCCCTGTTATAGTTAATAATCCTTTATATTAAACTTTCCGTATTCATTCACTGGGTAGTTTCTGTCTGTCTCCTGATTAGGTCCTCTCTGATACACAATCAAATTGAAAGACAGGTTTTGTTGCTTAAGTTTAACATACATTTAGGAGCTACAGGTTTCATCAATGTTATATTGATGATTTGGCATTTCATTTGTTATTTCTGGAGGGAAAGGGAATGTTGGATTGTAAAGTGTAGGATTATAGTCATGTGTTGCTTAATGTCTGCAGTCTGTTCTGAGAAGTGCATCTGTAGGCCATTTTGGCACTGAGCAGACATCAGAATACACTTACACACAAATGTAGAGCCTACTATATATTAGGCTATGTGGTATAACCTACTGCTCCTAGGCTACACACCTGTATAGTATGTTACTGTGCTGAATACTGTAGTCAGTTGCAACACAACAGTATGTGTCTAAACATGGAAAAGGTACAGCAAAAATACACTACAAGAATTTAAAAATGGTGCACCTGTACAGGGAGCTTATGGAGCTTGCAGGATTGAAAGTTGCTCCTAGTGAGTCAGTGAGTGAGTGGCGAGTGAACTTGAAGGCCTTGGAGGTTACTGTGAACTACCTAAGACTTTATAAACACTGTGCACTTAGCTTGCACTAAATACTTTTTTAAAAGTAGTGTTGCACTATGACATGAGAATGGCGATAACTTCACTAGACAAGAATTTTTTAGCTCGTTGTAATCTTAGGGAACCACTGTCATGTATGTCTTTCGTCCTTGACTGAAGCATTTTTATGCGGTGCATGTTTATATTTGGAAAGTGTCTTCTGTGGAGCTGTCTACCCTTGAGCCCAAAGACTTCCTCCAGATCAAAACCCACAGTGCTCATCTGGTTAGATGTGTTGGCTTCTTTGTGTCATCGCTTCATATCATTTTCCCATGGCTAATGCCATTGACCTCATCAACTTTAAGTTAGAGGTAATGTTATTGCCGTTGTGATAAATTATGTGCTAAAGCTTTGGACCACTAATGAGCTGTTTTGGCTTCTTTGTGTTTTAGCACGTGAGTAGTACATGACTTTGTTCAGTGTCGCCCCAAATCCTTTACTCATTGTCAAATGGCCTTTTTTTTTTTTTTTTTTTTTTTTTTTTTTTTTTTTTTTTTTTTTTTTTTTGGAAACATTAAAGCTCTCTGAACTTTTTTGATCCACACTTTAATGATTTGAAAAGCAAGAAAAGATTTGGTGTGCTTTTATCTGTTGGTTTTTTCCCCCCTCACCTTAATGAATAGAATATAGAAATGAAATATCTTCCATTTAGTATTTTCTATATGGTTAATTTATTTAAACAATATTATCAGGGGCCTTCCAAAGGCAGTTGTAATGAAATGTAAATGTGTATATTTAGGTAATTTAATGCATCATAGTTATTCAGTGTGAAAATTTGCTTTGTAATAGGTAGTAACACTTTGGTATAGATCTCCAGAAGTATTGCTCGGGTCAGCGCGCTATTCGACTCCAGTTGACATTTGGAGTATAGGCACCATATTTGCTGAATTAGCAACTAAGAAACCACTTTTCCATGGAGATTCAGAAATTGATCAGCTCTTCAGAATTTTCAGGTATTTTTGTTTTTTCCTTAAGCTGTTAAGAACTTGGAAGGCAACATGAATATAATGAGATTATATTTATGCTCTAATAATTTTTCATTTTGCTATGGCTTTTAGAGCTTTGGGTACCCCCAACAATGAAGTGTGGCCAGATGTGGAATCTTTACAGGACTATAAGAATACATTTCCCAAGTGGAAACCAGGAAGCCTAGCATCCCATGTCAAAAACTTGGATGAAAATGGCTTGGATTTGCTCTCGGTGAGGAGTGCCCTTTATACTGACTGTCACTGATAATTCTGAATTTCTCAATCCTTTCTTTTAACTGGGACATAGGGAGAAAACTAACATTTAGTGAGGTAGGCAAATATGTCTGTTGTGTTTATTGTTTACTAGCTCCATTTCAGATACCAAGAAAACTGGGTGGTTTTGAGAAGAGAATTAGCATTAGTTCTTTTCATTATTTTTATCTGATAGATAGCTACAGATATTCTGTTGCATATTCTGTGCAAAAAAAGTGTTAATACACCTTTGTTCAGATTGCTGACTTGTAGTAGCCTTCCTAGTTAAAGGTGTTTCCCTTATTGCTTGATATTTTTAGTGTTAGAGCTTTCTACTGCATGAACTCCCATTTCTTACTTTGTACCTTGTTTCTACATCAGAAACATTAGGTGAAGGACTGATACAGTTCTTGAGAATGTTTCCCGTCTCTTACATTGCCATTCCCAACTAACAGTTGTTTTCTTTAGAAAGAAGACAAAAATGCTGTTAGGATTAAAAAAAAAATACATTGTCCTAGGCCTGCTTCAGGAAGTTGATTTTAGAATGGTATTTAAATATTGAGCTTTTAGAAGGAAGTAATTTTTAATAAATCTCAGTTAACATTCTAGAAAAAAATGTTTTGGCAGGTTACTAACAAGAATAATCTATTGCTATTTCGTCATATACATGTTCTAATTGGTCTTTGGGCACCTTTCACACTTTATAAGTCATTGTGCCACTACATTCAGCTCAGATTTCCCAGTTGTTTTCAGTGAAGTCCAAAGAATTTTACCTGCTATTTAATATTTTGTATCAATATTGTTGATTCAACATAAAAAGACCTTCCATATTCTGGGCCCAATCTATCTTTTTAAGTTGTAATTCTTGAATACAAAGAATTTCCCTTTAGTTAACAAAACAAAAATCAAATACTGTAAGATCAGAGGTCCTTCGCTTAGGCATTGTTGAATTCTTGGACTGCGTCCTTCTTTGTTGCTAGGGGGCGGTCCCGCACCTTGTTTTTAAAGTTTAGCTTTATTACTCCTTAGCTCTATGAATGTGGGCAAATTACTTAACTTTGAGCTTCCATGTCTTAATTTGTAAAATGGAAGTAATTCTGTACCTTTTGTTGTGAGGATTAAGTAACATGATAGTTGCAAAGCACTTGACATAGTGCTAGATACATAATGAGAGCTCAAATGTCAGCTAGATAGTAAAAGTATATCTTGTCTCCGTGCTGGTTTGATTTCAAGATTAATATTTCTTTAAGATAAACTTTAAGGTCAATATTAAACTTGATCATCTTTTTCCGGTAATAGATAAATTAATACTGGATTATCAGATTCATTTAGTGACTTGTAACTGTTTATAATACATTGCACTCTGATTTTGTTTTTTACTTGGAACTTGATGGAAGCTACATCAGAAATCACTATAGCTTATTGCCACCATTTCAAAATGTTATAAATAACTCTGATGGCCACTTAATTCTCAAAGTAAAATAATTAACTAGATACCTTTCTTAATGGTTTTAAAGCTATTTCTGAATGCTTCTATCTCAGATCACAATTTATAGCAAAAAGAGGCTATCGAGATGTGTAAAACTGAAAGAAGAGGCTATTCTAGAGGAAGAGGGTGAAGTAGAGGGTGAGACATGTTGGTTGTTTGAACTAATGGAAATATTCATTTAGCAGATTTTCATTACAATTAGCTTATGGCTTATTAGTAGGGGAGTTCAGGCTTTGTGGAGTTTTTTTTAGGGGTTCATTCCTTAAATAAATAAAAACCTTTTTTCTTTTCATCTTTCCCTTCCAGAAAATGTTAGTCTACGATCCTGCCAAACGAATTTCTGGCAAAATGGCACTGAATCATCCATATTTTAATGATTTGGACAATCAGATTAAGAAGATGTAGTTTTCTGACAGAGTTTCCACATGTTGTATCAAGAACAGATAGTTATATTTTACTGTCAGCTCTATTTTTGTCTTCTGTATTTTTGTTTTCTTTGCTGTAAAACTTAAGCTGTACTTCATCTTCTAACTTCAAAAGTTGTAACTTAAAAATGTAAATATTGTTCTATAAGAATTTAAATATATTCTGTATATGTGTGTAGATCTCACTGTAACAACTGTTTGTTACTATAATAAAGCTATAACTCTGATATTGATGTCAGAAATTGGGAAAAATTTGAGTTAGCTTAAATGATAATCGACCCTTGCAACAGCCCAGTTTTCCTGTAGTTGAAATTTAGGAAAGTATGCTCTTTAAGTTCAAAGTTCATAATGCTTTGAAGTAAGTATTTGTATGCTCTGGATGTTTACATTTTCCTGTCAGTTTATTGCCATGGATTAATTTCTACTGGCATTTCAATTTGTGATTTAAATATTTAAGCATCCAGAGTGAGAAAACTTTCCAGATTTAAGAAATAATGCTAAATTTATAGAGGTTTTTACTAACTTATAAGAATAGCCTTAGAGTATGCCAAAATTTGCTAAGTTTTATCGTTAAAGATCAAAGGCTGCCCATACCAGGGAAGAACAGTTTAGAGAATTTATGAACTATCCTATTTTTAGGTAGGTTATGAAAGATACTTATCTAAGTGAATTCTTATGCCTTGGTCAAAGGTAATATCTATGCAAAGGAGTGGTTATTGTGACTTTCATTTCTGACTTAAACACTATGTCAAAGTTTGCAAATAAAGTTTTTATTAGCAGCCTTCTTAGAGGGTTCCAGTATTTGTACAAGTATTTAGCAAAAATTGCTAACTTTGGGAATTAATAATGCTCATGGTGATTCTTATTAGTAGCCTAATTTAAATTAATTGTTATAGCCAAGAGAAATGTCTAAAAATAATTTTGTCATTTTTGTTGTGCATCTTTCCTTTGACCCCATTTCCTCTATTTTTTCCTCCTATTTACCTATGGTGAGAACAGGCATTCGTGTGTGATTGATCCTGTCGCCAAATTAATTGGGTTATCTTTACATCAGCTTGTAATTTTTGTACTCTGCAGGAGAAAGTACATACCAGTCACTGTGTTTGGCATTGAAATTTAGGAGAGGTTGGTGACTTTGTTCTAAGTTTTTTGGTAGAAGTTAGCTTGCAGTAAGAGAATGCAGAGCCTTGGATATGGAAGTCACTTAGGGTCATTGTGGAGAGTCATTATTAAGGGTCATTATTAAGAATTTATGGTGGGGATTTGGTAAATGAAAGGTCACACAAAAGAATTAAAATGGGGAAATGGCACATCTACAGACGTGTGTTTTCTTAAACTACAAAATGAAATAAAATGATCTGTTTTTCATTCAGATTGCAACACCTCAGTGATAGCATTAATCAACCCTCACCCTGCCCCCCCACCATCTGTTGAATGGAAACAATCAGCAAATCTGATCATTTATTTCAGTAATATATAAATGCTTGTGGCCTTACGGATTTGGTAGAAGCAGCATGGAACTTCACTATTTCTCCATGGAGTTTAATTGGAAAAGTCAATAATTTATCTATTTAGAACCTACTTGGTGGACCAGGGCAATGAGATGGGAGAATAGTATCTAGCTCTATTGAGTGACCTACTTTTTCTGTACATATTTTTGTAATCCTAAAGTGTTTGTCAGCTTCAGTGACTGGGTGAAAAGTTACTGAACTGGATCTTCATCTCATGAATAGTTTTAAATTGGCTTGTGCTGTGTTGCTTCTGATTAATTGTAAAGTGGAGCTTGTCTTGGGGCCAGTAGTTCTGAAATCTGTTAACACACTGGAAACACCTAGAACTAATTGGTTCTACCCTGAACAATTCTGAGATTGAAAATTAGGAAATGCAGTCTGGGAAATTTTTTTTTTCCCAAGTTTCCAAGCTGATTCAGATGTAGCCCAATGATCACTATTTTTTGGTGAGTTCAACAACTTGGATTTGCATATAGTTTTAGCTGTCTTAAAACTTCATGGCCTCGTGCAATGTCTTTAACTTGTTCTATTTGTTTCAGTCTGTTCTTTTGGAGGGGGAAGGGCTGTATATTTCATCACCAATGTAAGACTTTGATATGCTTAAGCATGCACTGAAAATTGCTCCAGCTTGAGATTTCCCTAGATTCTAGAGGAGGGTTTTTATATCTATTTAAGTTTAAATATACAAGCAGTAAGGGTGAGAGAAGTTCAAGTGCTTGAGATTTGAGTGCTCTATTGAATGGAACAAACATATTAGTCTCTTTAGCAAACTAATTTAAAGGGATCTGAGTTTCCATAGAACCATAGACTCATTTTTGCATTGAGAACAGCAAATTAGTGATTGTGGAGTGAAGAGTGTAGTTTGTTTAAATAGGTTTATGACAAGATAGAATATTGAATGACTATAGAAAGTGAAGGAAGGGATAAAGCAAGAAAGATCCTGATGAGAGAGAATTCTGACTTAAAAATAGCATTTCGTGGATGAAAGAAGATGAAGGGGTTAGCCAAAGGACAGATGTCTGACCCGTGGATGGACAAGGATATGGGTATTATTGCCTGAGGGAGGTGGGGTGGGGGCTGGGTAGAGGTGGGCAAAGGGAGAAAAAGCAGAACAACTAATAGCTTAAAGTACCATAAAAAATAGCCTTTAGGGGATGGTAAAGATGGAATAGTAATATTGACAGACATTTTCAGTTTGTCAGTGTAAATATTTTCTAGGACTATAAAAGCTTCAGAAGTGTACTGAGAGTCATACACTGGGTTGTGGAGGAGAAAAGGTAGAAAGATTGCATTCCTTTAGAATGCTGAAGGTCTGTGGTTTTCAAATGTGAAAACAGGCTTCTGGCCCACTTACAGAGTCTGATTCAGTAGGTCCCGTGTGGTTGTGTACACGTTAACAAGTTCCCATGTGGTGATGCTGATGGTCCAGGAGCCACAATAAGAATCTGCCCAGATAGTTTTCTGTTGGGAACCACCCTGCCTGGTTTCAGGAGCTGTAACCCCCTATGGCGAAGGCTGAGTGAGAGACCTCCAGACCAGGAGGCACTTAGGAGACAAGCTTACCTCCCTGTCAGTACTATTGTTTCTGCTCCTTGTCTGGCCCCCATTGCTTGGTCGTTTAGCCAATGACGGGTAAGGTTCCTCACAGGAGGATAGACCTAAGACAGGCACAATCATGTGGGAAGGTCCTCAGGGAAGGACTCAGGGGGCTGTGGAAAATGGGGATGATCGACCCTTGCCCCTCAGCTTTGACAAAGCCTGAGTCCTCATTCTGCCTGCGAGAAGTCTAAAACCTCTCCGCTGCCTTGTCTCCTCTGCCTGATTCAAGCCCGTAACTATGACAAGGGGCATTGCAGCCCTATGCTGGAGACGGTGGCATTCCCAGGGTAATCAGGCCTGAGACAGGATATGTGAAATACTGTGAAACCTGCTTTGCTGGGGATGCTCTTAATTAGATTATGAAGGCAGGAAATGAATTTAGCCCCTTAAGTTCTGTAGTTTTTTAGGTGATAAGACCCCAACTCAGTGTGAGCCCTTTCTAGCTCTTTGAAGGTTATCTATTTGTTTGATCCTCATTGCCAGACAATGGTTAATAAGCTGTATCTGTGTTCCTACCCAATACTACCTAATAAAAGCCTGTTCAGGCAGTGGTTGGGGCACTCTCCTTTGAGAGAGTGGCCAGGCCGCTCCGAGGCACCCTCCTCTTGAGAGGGTGGCTGTGCTGTCCCTATTCCTCCACAGGACTTGGTAGTCCCTGTGTATGTCTCGTATCTTGACCATCCACTGCAGGGTGGGTACTGCGGGCCGGTGTCTGCGTCAGTTTTCAGAAGTCTAGAGTTTGTCAGGTTTGCAGAGGAAGTACCAAAGTGCAGGAGAAATTGACCTTAAGTCAAGCATACACTTGGAGGTTGAACTGGAATTTGAACCTAAATCTTACACCGTCAGTGTTGAGAAGAATGGTGTAATGTACAGATTCCAGGCTTTAGAACTGAAGAGATTCGAGCTTGGTTCTCGGTGATGCCATTTCTGTCTGTAGTCTTGAGTTAGCCCAGAGTCACTTGGTGGCTCTTGAGTCCATTTCCTCAGTTGTGTAATGGAGACAATAAATAGGATTTATTATTTATATAAATAGGATTGTTGTTAGGGATGGAGATAACGTTGCCAGGCATTCTGCATATATAGGACATAACCTATCAGGATGCCCTAAGTGTGCTTTTTTCAACACTTTACAAAAATTGGGCAATTAGAGCTATTTTTCTGCCACATCATTGGAACTTAGTGTTAAATGAGAACACTAGTTGAAAGTATAGGTAAAGTGCCTGGCACACAGCACACGGTCATTTTCTCTTTTGAACTCTCATCTCTTTCTCATTACCTTTTAAAGCCCTTCTTTTATTTTCTCCCTTACTAAATTATAAGTCCAGTAAGGGCTGGGGCCATGGTTTTTTTATTGTTTTAAATTTTATTTTTATATTTCAATTACAGTTTACATTCACTATTATTTTGTAATGTTACGATGGATATTATTACATTCACTATTATTTTTTTAAGATTTTTTAAAATTTATTTATCTCTAGAGAGGGACCAGGAGGGGGCGAGAGACAGAGAAACAACAATGTGTGGTTGCTGGGAGCTGTGGCCTGCAACCTAGGCATGTGCCCTGACTGGGAATCGAACCTGCAATGCTTTGGTTTGCAGCCCGTGCTCAATCCACTGAGCTATGCCAGCCAGGGCACATTCACTATTATTTTGTATTAGTTTCAGGTATATAGCATAATGGTTATATAGTCATATACTGGACAAAGTAGTCACCTCAATATTTCAAGTACCCACCTGCACCATACATATTAATTATGATGTTATTGACTATATTCCCTGTGTTGTACTTTACATCACTGGGACTATTTTGTGACTACAGTGATCCCTCACCTATCATGGGAGTTACATTCCAGAGCCCCCACGATAGGTGAAAATCTTCAAAATAGTGGCGTTATATTTATTTTATTATTTATATATATTTTAAGGCTTTATAAACCCCACACTCCTATAAACCTTTCCCATACACTTATAAACACTTCATATGCTCTTAAACACTTTCTACACTCTTAAACCTATGTAATTTTAACAACATATAAAATTCTATGTGGGTACTCACCAGTGAGGTATACAGCCCGCGATGCGGTGAAACCGCAATAAGTGAACCGCGATACAGCGAGGGACAACTGTACTACCAATTTGCAGTTCTGAATCACTTTATCTTTTTCACTTAGCCCCTCAAGCCCCTCCCCTCTAGCAACCATCAATCTGTTCTCTGTATGTATGGGTCTGTTTTGTTTATTTTGCTCTTTAGATTTCACATATAAGTTAAATTGTGATATTTGTTTTTCTCTGTCTGACTTGTTTCACTTGGCATAATACCCTCCAGGTTCATCCATGCTGGACCTAGATTTTATTCTTTTTATGCCTGGGTAATATTCCATTGCATATATGTACCACAACTTGTTACCGCTCATCTGTTGATCAGCACTTGGATAGTTTCATATCTTGGCTATTGCAAATAATGCTGCAGTGAACATAAGAGCTTTATATCTCTTTTGAATTAGCATTTTTGGGGTTTCCTTGGATATATACCCTGAAGTAAAATCACTGGGTCATAAGGCTGTTCCATTTTTAATTTTTTGAGGAAATTCCATACTATTTTCCATAATAGCTGCACCAATCTGCATTCCCACTAATAGTGCATGAGGGTTACCTGATAGCCATTCTAACTGGTGTGAGGTGATATCTCATTGTGGTTTTAATTTGCATCTCTCTGATTAGTGACATTGAGCTTCTTTTCACATGTCTATTGGCCATCTGTATGTCCTCTTTGGAGAAGTGTATTCTGGTTCTCTGAGCAGCCATATTTTGTTCTTTAATCCTCACAGCCCTTGGTCCAATACCTCGACCATTAGACAGGATTTGAGTTCTTTAAGGTTGCCCACAGGTAGGCAACCTGTGGCCCCTCACCTACAAAAATAATTGAACATCTGTAGTAAGCAGCCACCATACTTTATATACACAAAGTATATGAAGTATAATATATAAAGTATATAAAGCCTCCCTTTCACAGCAGCCTTGCAAGGGAGAGGGCATCTTTGTTTTACATGATGGTATTAAGATTCATAGAACTTAAGGACTTGCCAAAGATCATGAGGGTAGTAAATACCAGAGGAAAGACCTGCCTGGGGCTTTTTTTTTAAACTTCAAATTTTTCTCTTTCCATGGCATCACCATTCCCCAGATAAATCCATAAAGAAAATATGTATTTAGTTTTAAAATCTGAAGAAGACAGAACTGAAAAGGAGAGAATACACCAACACCACAGGCCCGTAGACTCCTTACTGGCACTGGGTTCTGACTAACAGTCAGAAACCGCTTCCTCAAGGTTGAAAGGATGAAGTCACCAAAGAGTTTTCAGTCCAGTCCATTTTCCTATTCCATTTTAGGTAGCAATAACCCCTTTTATTCTGGAAAGTCCACCAATACACTTGACTGCTTGTGGTCCCATGGAGTTCCTAATTCTGGCTCTCCGATTCTTATTCATAAGGATGACCCACACTGGATTAGTCACAAGATACCATAACCAGCAGCAGTAACTGGTTCAAGGAGTGGGCGAATGACCTAAGTGACCCACCCGGGTCTTTTTTGCTATAGAAACCTGTGTTGCGACCATTCAAGGCCTGACAGGTTCATGACATTCGGGCAAACTGAAGAATATGGAGCTGATGGAATGCCTGATGTGCCTTTACTTACCGGTGTGCGAGCCACGCACGCTGCAAGCTGCTTGTCCTCCCACATGTGTCTGCCTGTCTGCATATCACCTGTCCCCTCTGTGTGGTACATGTCATGGCCCTTACTCCCCAGTGTGGCACCCAGCAGGGAGCCTCTACTGCCTTCTTAAATAGTAGAACAAGCAAAGCCAGCAAAAAGCCAGAAAATTATATAACAGCATAATTCTGTGCATGTGAACCCACTTCATGTTATGGGAACCGTTTATCAGACCCTTAGTCTCAAAAGCTATGTGAACACTACTTATCAAGCCCCTTCAAGGTTATAGGAACACTGCTTCCCTTAGTTACCCAGACACCTGGGTGCGGAAGCCAGACTGCCTCCACTTACCCTACAAAACCTTGAAAGAAAGAAGTCCTCTTTCTGCTGATGTTCTTGAACTGGAATGACATGACTGGAAGCCTGTGGCATCTCTCCCACTCCGTGGAGCTAGCCAAACCAAGGAAGACGAATCAAGATATCCTGGGAGCATTATGTCACTGGTTCTGGTCCTGGGGCCGCGGTTCCTATGGTATTGCCTTAAAATTTGATAGCTACCCAGGATCCCCCATGGGAGTTTTTTTGTTGTTGTCGTTTTTGTTTTTTTTTACCTAGTTTGAATTGGGTTTCTGTTGTCTAATCCTCAGAGTCCTGACTAATACAGCTATCAATCCCAAGAGAATTTATTTGCTAATGAGTAGTAGTAGATATTTATATTAATAGAGAGCTTCATAGTAATTAAATAGCATGTGTTATTTCAATAGAAAGAAGCTTCCTGTACCATAAAAATGCTCTTAACTATAAAACAACAAGAATAATTATTCCATAACACATTCTTTATAATACAGAAAGAAAAGGTACGTTTCCCAACTGAACATAGCCATTTGTCTCAATGGTTCTGGTATTATGCCAAATGTATTTATGTGTGAGAAAATATAAATGTGTTCCTCATGAAGTTTGCTCACTGTTTCTAGGATCCAAATGGGAAGCAGAGCATTTGCTCCATCTTAAATCTCACTAGAATTTGAACATCATTTTAGAAATGCTTTTTGGCTTCTTGTTTGAAACACTTCTCATGTACAAGCACTAATGGAAAATGACTCTGAAATGTAAAAAGATTGTAGTTTCCAGGTGAGCACAAAACTGACTGGTCACAATCCATCTGAAGCCCTGTGAACTGGATGACAAATGTAATGTTATTTATGTGTTGGGAGCTCTTAATTACCTGTGCGAGCAGAAGGTCATAGCAGTTTAGATAACCCCAATGAGCACACATCTCACCTTCCTCGCCCCAAATTTTGGCATTCACTGTGTGACCCACCCACTTTGGCAATAAAGCTTACTTCCCCGTTAGTGAAATCCTAAAATCTTACAATTCAGTGGGATCTTGGATATCATGCAATTCAATCCTCATTTTCCCAAGTTGCAGCCTGGAATTTTAGCAACAGAGTAAGAAATAGAGCCTAGGTTTTCTAGCTTTCTACTCTTTCAGCTTGACTGATAGTGAAGTTTTGAATTAGTAATGGAGTCCAGAAAAAAATTATGTATCTTAAGGATAAAATATTCAGATGGGAGAGAACTCAGGTAAACAGTGAGGAGAAAATAGAAGTCAGATCAGAGAAGGTTGCATAGATTTTTTCAGTTCCCAGGAATTAAAAGTGAAATAGCCAATAATACAAGCAACACATGCAAGCAGGTAACTACACTATAAGTGGTAGGTAACGAGTGTGATTTTTTCAAGAGCAATAGCAGTTTCATTCTCTGCTTTCCACTTAGATGCTACATGTATTTTTAAATAGCCACATTCTAAAAAAAAAAAGAAACCAAAGGGCAAACTATCCATCTGCAATTTAATTATGTATCAGATGATAAACATTGTGCTAGTTAATATTATATATTCATAAGATCTCTGGTACTGGAATAACTAATGTATGTATAGCGAAGGGGAAAGGCGAAGAGCTCAACCTCATCTTTTATCCTTTTTCAAGAGAGAAATATGTGTTACGGTGCTTGGAATATTTCCCACCATGGCCAAACATCAAGGAATAAACACAATAATTCAGTATGTCTAATGGCAAAAAATAAAATAATTATTTACAAACCGAAAACTGGACTTTTGAGCAGATGTTTATTTAAATACAAACAGCAACTCCTACTTTTCCTGTTATCTCTAATTATGTGATGCAACATTTTTACCAGAAGAAGTGCTTTTTAAAAACAGCCTTCCAGGGAGAGAATAAACAATACTATATTTGGCTAACAGCTGCTTTTGGAAAATGAGATGTCAGCAAAGCTGAATGTTGTTTAAAGAAAACTAATTATCTAGCTACCTTTGACTTGAATTGGAGTAAATAAGGCACTTCCCTACTTGTGCTGAAATGTTTTGTCTAGGACTTAAATATTAGCTATTAGTCAGATATTTCACGTCCTCTCTCATTTGCCATGTGAAGCAAAAGGATTTAAAGAAGCATTTTGTGTTTGACTGCTGCCCAGACCAGTTTGGGTTTTCTGGTGCAGCACCAAACTATTGCCTTTTAGCTTATTGACCACCCACTGTTTCTATTATGTTCAGTGTAAAGCAGTGTGTTCATGGACACAGGAAAACCCAGATAACCTACTGACATAGTGTGTGGATTGCATTTGTGTGAATTTAATTATGCAAATGTCAAATAATATAAAGTGTGTGAGTAATCTCGTGTGGAGTTCATCGTAAGGTTGGCGAGCCAAGTGAACTGTAGAGCTGGTTCACGCTGTGGCCAGGGCTCTTGGCCTGGTCAGACAAATACCTGCAGCCCTGCTGTCTGTGTGCCACGAGGCAGGCTGTGGTTTCCCCGAATGAGAGTTTCTGCAGGTGCCTGTGGTGATGACTGTGCTTCTTTTAGCATTTTCCCTGCTCTAATTGGAAATACTTTTACATTGCCGAGCGATCTCATCTGAGCACTCAGTAAATGCGGGAACAGTGCTAGTGCTGAATAATAGGCCTGAAAATGAGGCATTTTAGAATGGACTTTGGATGTGCTTTCATGTCACAAAGAAGGCCAAACAAACAAGTCCCAGGGGACATTTGAGAGCGAGTACTCCATAAAATGTTAATGATAATCTTGAGAAAGTAAAAGGCAGCGTTAAAGCAAAAGTATACAATAGGTGTAGATTTTGAGGAAGCATCTCTCTACATTTATTTCTGTGGAATAATCAGTATTGAGTTATGCAAGTTCTCCAAGAATATGTATATCCTTTCTATAAAATTCAGTATATGATTTTCGTGTAAACAGTTATTAACAAATAATGCTGGGACAAGCACAGGTTTAATGATTCTATAAATATTTGTTCATTTAACAAGTATTTATTCAACATGTATTATGAGCCCGAAGCTGTGTTAGGACATGAGAGCACAGTGTTTCACAAGTGACCTAATGTTTTTGCCTGGGTGGGCTTCACATTCCTTGCAGGGAAAATGGATTATAAGCAAGTAAATAAATGTAATTGTATGTTGGAATGGGGACTCTTCCTACTTGTTCCGACTAAGCCTGATAAGATAATTATCAGTTATCTGAATTTGATATCAGATATGCAGGTTTACAAGGAAATGGCTCTAAGAACCTGTCCCACAACTCTTAGGCCCAGGATAAGCTACACACATTCCAGGGCACAGTGCAAAATGAAATTGTGGGACCTCTTGTTCAAATATTAAGAAATTCCAGACAGTGAGAGCAGAACATTAAACTAAAGGTGCAGGGCCCTACACGGTGGGGTGAGGTGGGAGGGTGGACTATGAGACTGCCCAACTCACATACCCAGCCTGATCCTGCTTAGATTCTTTAGCAAAGAAAGAAAAGTAAAAAGGCTAGAGTGGGGTGACTTTGGGGAGGGGGTGGTCTCGGCAGTGCTGTGCCGAGCTTTGAGAATGCTTCCATTGAACCCACGTCTGAGGGGGAGTGATTCAAAGGCATCCCTTGAAGGGCTCTGCAATGTGTTTCGGGCCAGGGCGAGACACAGAGACACATGGTGTCTGCTTAAAGTAAATTGTGATGGGAAGCCTGCTCCTACCCACCATATCTACATGTCAGGAGAACGCCACTGTGATGGGACACGCCTGCATGTCTAGGGCTCGTGGGAGCAAGAATCGATTGTTTCCTCACTGGAACGGAGCCAAGAGGGAGAGAACTGGAGCCCAGTCTGCACTGGCCAAAAAGCATTAAGCCTGCCTCCCAAATTAGGACAATGGAGTCTCTTCCTGCCCTTTAGAATAGCCAGGCCAGTATCACTCATTCTCCACGTACCTTTGTAAAATTAAACTGTAATATATTATGAAATATTTTTATATAAACTATAAATAGCAATATACCATGTCTGGCAGAAGTAATGTCTGCTTGAGTGTGGTTGGTAGGGTAATAATTTAGTTTTAATCTGAACATTTCACCTAAAACATCACATGGTGTGCTTGAGTGTGATATTGTTATGTTACAGAAGTACATGCTTATGATTCTGTAACAAAAGGTTTTATGAGAAAAAGGGGCATTATTTGTGCTGGACCCTGGATGATACACAGCCCCCACGTATCCATAACCCAGTGCCGTTCCTATAGTTGAAACTCTCAGTGTCTCTCTCCCTGATCACATTTTCCTTTCTTCCTCCAAAAGATTTATTTCTATACTTTTTCCACTTTATAATTTTACATGTCATATCTATTTTTCTATCTAATCTATTACTTTCATCATTATATTGCATGCTTTTATGCTTTATATAATATAGGATATTAAAGATTCTGAAATGTATTATGTTTGTCTTTGGGAGATTCATTCGTGTTGATAAATGTAGCTATAGTTCATTTGCTTTCACTGCTGTAGAGTATTCTATTGCCTGGCTCTACTGCAATTTATTCATCTCCTCTATTAATAGATACTTATTTCTTATGTTTTGCTTTTATGAACAATGCTGCTGTAAGTTTTATTCCACATGTTTTCATTACTCCTGTGCAAGAGGTTTTTTGTTTGTTAGTTTATTTGTTTGTTTTTGGCAAATTCATTCCTTGTCTTTGCCCTACTCTGCTCTGAATCTCAGAGACCTGACCCACACAGGTTGCATTTCGCAGACTCCTGCATTACCTGACTGGCTTCTGGGCTTAGCCCGTGGGAAGAACTGGTGGGAGAGGGAAGAGAAGCCGGAGTGCTTCCCTCCATCTCTCTCAGATGGCGTCACTTCTGCACCTCCAGCTTCCATTGCATAGGTCCACCCTGGTTCTAGCTTCTGCCCAGAGACTCCAGCTTACTCCTGGTCTTCAGCAGCCCCACTTTTTTGACTCTGTAGCCTGGGGTGGTAGTGGGTTCTGAAGTGTTGCGTCCCTGGTTACCTCACTGTCTACAGTTAGACCTCTCAGCTCTTTCAATCCCCAGGTGGATTCCTCAGATTAAATTCCTTCTGTTTCAATACTAGGGATGGTTTTCATTTTTCTGTTATATCTTACTATAGTTGTGCATATCTTCAAGTTCAAATTACTCTCCAAAGTGGACATACCAGTCTATACTTCTACCAACAATGCATAAAGGTTCCCATTGTTATAATCCTAACCAATATTGAGTATTGTCAGATTTTTTAAGTTTTGCTAATCTTATTGGTCTGAAACAATATTTCACTGAGGTTTTAGTTTCCTTTTCTTGAACTGAGGGTCTTTATATATATTATTGACCACTTATGTTTTCCTTCTAGTGAAATGCTTGTTTGCCTATTTTTTCATTTTTTGGTTCTTATCAACTTATAGGAGTTGCTTATATTCTGCATGCTAATCTTGTTGGTTATATGCATGGCAAGTATCTTTTTCCATTCTTTGTCTTGTGTCACCATTTTTTCAATGGTGTCTTCTCATGGATAGAAGTTTTTAATTTTAATGTAGTTCTCACATGACTTTATTGTTTCCCTGAGCTGCATGAAATATTGCTTATGGGACAGGATCCGCCAATTGTAGGCTAATTTGTACAACTAGACTACCTATACTGACCAACCTTTGCACCCCAGATTCCCTGGACCAGGCATGTGTAGAGAAGTGGCTCAGAGCTCTCTAGTCAAGGAACCACATGTCAGCATTTCCCATTAGAGTAGATGCATGGACTCCAGAGAGAAAGGATGAGGCTCTGATTGCTACAGATCTTACCTGGGAGCATGGAGCATCCATGGCTTCACTGGGGGCACCTCCCAGGCTTTAGCAGCCCAACTATACTTCCAGTGGAATGTGAGTCGGCAGTGGGAACAT
This sequence comes from Tonatia bakeri, assembly GCA_004024845.1. NCBI lineage: Eukaryota > Metazoa > Chordata > Mammalia > Chiroptera > Phyllostomidae > Tonatia > Tonatia bakeri. The sequence goes on along the minus strand of PVIA01003864.1, from coordinate 13,066 downwards.
GTTTCTTCTGGTTTCAACTGAGCCTGGAAAGCTTATTGGACAGAGCAAGTCTCTGAAATGTCACCAGGTCTGTTCAACATGGCCAACTGGCAACAAGGGCCATGTTGGTTGTCAGTGTGCAGCCAGAGCCATGCGCTGCCACAGGAAGCAGATAAACCCAAGCACGACTGCTCAGCAGCCCGAGGACACTGAGCTCAGGACTGGCCTGGCACTGCCCAGCTGCACAGCCATCTCCGTACCAGTCACAGCAGCCTCTGGTGCAAACCCACTGACGACCCACTCCTGAGAACGAAGGGCAGGCGCTCTTGTAACACTTGTATTTTAGAATAGTTGTTACCTGCATATGTCATTTAAAAATTCGAGCAGTTAACAAAAAGTACACAAGTCTTGCTTCTTTCTTGTCCTCCTCATCTGGGTTCCTGACTCTCACTCCCCTCTCCCTTTGTCCCTCCCCCCTCTAACATTTTCTTTATACAAATTTAAGCAAATATTAATATATGTTCTTATATGTCCTTTTTTTTGCACAAAAATATCATGTTACACAGTCAGATGTTTTAAAAAACAACAGATCTAGAAGATGTTTGATGAAAAATTTTAAAATCAGGTTTTAATTTTATCAGAAATTTTCTATGAATTGACTGTGTCATTTTGATAATTTTTCTTACTTTATTTCCTACCATAATTTGAAAATTGTCTTACAAAAGTCTGTGGACAGCCATCAGTGCAAATAAGATGGGCACAAAGAGGGTGATTTGAAAAATGTATCTCAGAATCAGAAAAAAAGGTTTTATGATGTATTTATTGAAGAAAATTTGGAAAATAGAGAAAAACACAAAGAAGAAAATAAAATTTAATAGTAATTCAACTACACAGAAATATTACAGTGATAACTATTATAGTGTATAGGATCCAATATGTTATAATAGATAATTATATGAATACAATTAACATATATTTTAAACTGTAAAATGGACAAGCATTAATCAATACTTATTTATTTAGCATAAAATCACAAACATTCCAAATCCAGGCTCGCTGGTGACAACAATGTAATTTGATGATGTGTTAACCTGCTCTCTCTCTGTATTTATTTTTCTCTCTATATTTCCTCTCTACATATTATTTTTTAAAGGGTTCTTAACTAGAAGCACATATTGATTCTGTGCCTAGTGTAAAGAATTACATCATTTTTCTATTTAGTTCAACACATTTCAACAAGTATGTTTTCACTACTTTAATTGTAATAGTAATTCCCAACATTTGTATACAGTACCACTGTTCTCAGAAGTCTTGCTTGTTCTTCAGAATGTCCCATTGAGGGAGGTAGCACTATTCTCATTAACTGGGTGAAGAAACTGAGAATCACGGAGGTTAAGTGCCTTGTCTAAGGCCATCTAGCTAATCAGGTAGAAGAGTTGTAGGTTTGGACCTCAAGTCTAGTTCTTATTTTACCAAATCACAGTGGGGACAAAAGAGAGAAGGAACACCCTACATTCCCAGACTTCTTTAGGTGTACAATGTGGTTGCTGAGGTAAGTGACAAAGTGATCAGACACCCAGACAAAAACAGCCTAACAGAGGTCAAAGTGATCACCCTCATCAGAGCCTACACACTCTGTGTTAGCTCCCACCACTTCTCCCTGTTACTTTACTCTGCCATCTTCCTCATCTCTAGGGACAGCAGAGACCTCCCAGTTCTCTGAGGAAGAGCTCCTGGTGAGACATTAGAACTTTAGCTGAGCTGTGTTTCCTGACAGTTCCAGATTGTAGGCAAGGCAGAAGATGTACACGCCTCCAGAAGTGGAGGTGTTTTATGGGCACGTGAGAATTATACCATAATTGTGTTTTCCCTATGGCTTAAAAATGTTTTCCACATATTCATTCAATTGTTCAATCATTTACTCATTCATGTTAGAATTCAACAGTCATCTCTGAGGACCCAGTGTGTGCTCAGTGTCCAGGGCACCCTGCTAGCCCCAGAGGAGGACAAGATAAATAAAATGTGAGTTATCCCCTTACGGAGCTCCATTTCCACATGGGTCTTCTGGTTACTCAAGCAACAGACTTTGAGTGAAGCGTTATTGGATAACACAAAGTCCACACTTTAAACCTAGACAAGAGTGGGGGACAGCTCAGTAAAAGTAGCACTCAGCTAAAGCATGGGCCAAAAGCATTTCATTTCTTTTGGATACTACCATTGCTCTTGGGAAGATCAGGTCTTTGTTCTAGGACCAGGATTGAAAGCAGTGGTCCCAACATGGGATGTGCAAGACATCATTAGTAATATGTCTTACATATGATGTATCATGTGTTAGTACTATATACATCAGTGCCCATATATACTTTATGAATCAAGAAGTAAACATGTATTGTATACCCCAGAGTGTTTTATTGATGAGGCAGGCAATCAAGAATTTGGGCTTCATGGCTCTAAAGCCACAGCTCCCCTGCCTCCCTTGTCAACAGTATAGAAAACCGCTGAAAGTCTCCTTTGGAAAGCTCTGCAAAGTCATTGGGTTCAGATTTGGCCAGATGGCTGAGGAGAAAATTATGTAAGGTTTCTAGAGTGGCAAAGTTCAGCTAAGGCTCTGCAGACTGTGCCAAATCTTCTCTCTCGCACAGACAGAAGTGTGGATTTCTTCTCAGCCGAATAGGACCGTCCTTCCTGACTGTTGAGAGCTTACTTTTTGTCATGCATACTTGGAGATCCATTTGATATTAGTTTGTTGTTGGTGCTCTCCTCCAGAGTTATTTTCACCTATTTTCTCTAATCAGCACCATATTTTATCAACCCCTTCTCCTTCTTCCTCACTGTAGCTGGCATTGGAGGAGCATCAGTTGGTGCCCTGAGCTCTCATCTCTTCTATTGCCAGACATTTACATTTGACAGTAGATGTCTAGTAGGGTCCCCCATTTGTCAACTCCAGATCATTCTACTAACTTTGCTGAAAAGTTTGCTTTTCTCTCATTAACCCAGTGTCCATGCGTCAAGCACTCCAACTACTTTCTTGGCCAGAAATCCTTTCTGCCATAGTGGGTTTTGGACTGAAGATTATTTTTCACTTTCATCTAAGTATTCTATTTCTTTCTTTCTCCATTCTGCTTCTGCTCACACGTCGCTGATACCATTAAAATCATTGAGAGTATCTGCAAAATATAGGTTGTGTTTCACTAAAATTACTAGTCTATGGTAGTTTGAAAAGTAGTTAGGGAATGGGGATTGTGATTATTCAATTGCAAAAAGACCTTTAAAGACAGATTCTTTTCTATCTTCTTGACATACAATCACTTTGATAAAAATTTCAATTTCATTCAATGGTTTCCGAAACTCATCTGTAGAGTAATGTGAATTTTACTTAAAGTATCTCTTTTCTCCAGTTCAGGCTTTTGTTAAAATCCTGCCATGAAGTGTCTATTTTTTTTTTAACCCTCAACCAAGGATATGTTTAGTGATTTTAGAGAGCAAGGGGAAGTAGGGGGAGGGGGAGAGAGAGGAGAGAGAGATATTAATGTGAGAGAGAAACATTGATTGGTTTCCTCCCACATATGTCTCAACCAAAATTGAAGCTGCAGTCTACATATGTACCCTGACTGGGAATCGAACCTGCAACCTTTTGGGATGTGGGATGCTGCTCAAACCAACTGAACCACCTTGCCAGGGCAAAGTATCTGTGTTGGGATGGAATTTGGAAAAATTGCTCATCTCCTTTGGAGATAAACCAGGTGATCTTCTCAAACATCCACACCTGGCTTCAGATAAGGGCCTCCTGGTGGGCGGGGGCAAAGGCAGGCTGTCAAAACAGTTTTTGGGTTGGGTTGGCTATTCTGGGGGATCTTTTCTTCCTAGGTAAATGAGGAGTTCCTGTCCTTGATGTTGAAGCATAATGACATGTGAATGACATTTTTAATTAGATAGTGAAGGCTAAGTGCCGTGAGAGAAAGACTCGGTAATGTATAATGGTTCAGACACAGGAGAAACTTATTTCTTCCTCTGCCGACAGCAGGATGGCAGAGTGGCTCTTCTGCAGGCAATATTTCAGGGACTGAGAGTGGTGATGCTCTACCACCTTTGACACATAGCTTCCAGAATTGCCCTAGGAAGCATCTCCATTCCAGCCATCCAGAAGACAGATAAAAACATGGAGAAATGTGCAGGACACATTTGGATGCAGCCAATCTTTTTTCTCACATTTCATTGGCTAGAGCACAGTCATATGGCCACACTTTACTGCAGGGAAATGTAGGCTAGTTGTGCCTTAAAGAAGAGAGGGAGGAAGAACATGGGTGCCAGTCTCTGCCACTGCATACTTACCATTTGACTCATAGAAAAATTTTTTCCAAATTCACCCTGTACCAATCAGTGAGCTCTACTGCATATTCAGAAGTAGCTTTGAGATTCCCTTCCTAGATGGGGTAAGTGCCCTAACCTGTTATACTGGATGGCAAACCTCTTCAAATAGGGTTTAACAGCAGCAAGGGGATTTGGGTGTTGTGCAAAAGGTCCTGAGATAATCAGTATGTACAAAACTAAAAGTGGGTAGGATCAAGGGTAGGAAATGGGGATGGCTAGGGTGTGGGGGGAGTGGTGGTGGGGAAATGGAGAAAACTGTATTTGGACAATAAAAAAAAAAAAAACCTAAAAAAATATCCCTGCTGTAGGAACAGCAAATAGGGGTGACCTTTCTGGAGCTGTGCGCAGGAATGCGACATATCTCTCTCCTCACTGGAGCCTGTGATTCGTTTTTCCCAAGTGTCTGAACAGCTGACGAACACTGCCTTTTCACTTGATGAAGGGGAATTTTGGTCTTATCTTTGCAAATAAAAATAATTCTGCTGAAATTGCCTACTTGTTATTTGGGATGACAGCAGGGATTCCTTAGCAAGAAAGGCCCAGGAACTTGCCGCAAATATGGGCCATTAGAGGGTGTGGGCCAGTGCCTGGAGGTTTTCATCTTTCGGAGAAACGAATACATGGGGCATCAGCTGAGTTTCCATTTCAGTGCAACTTAAGCCTGAGTGATAAAGGCAGCCGTGTTCTGTGAACCTTATATTACATAACCCTCATGTGATTCAGGGTCGCTATTTATAGTTTTCCATTGTGTGGGCTCTGGACTGGGTTACAGGGAGGCATCTTTCCTCTCCAGCATCCCAGAAGAAGTGCAAAGTGACTCTGCATTTATCCTGAGCTTTCACTTAGTCAAGGTCTTTCAGAACTGCTTTTGTTTTATTGTCAAAAATAATTTTGGCTTATACCTTACCCCAAAGCTCATTTTTTCCATCTGCCCATTTAGTCATCCAACAAATATTTAGTGAGTGCCTGCTAGGCACTGGGGCTGCAAAGTTGGATAAAGCACACCTGGTGTTGAGATAGGGGTTGAAAATACTGATTCTGAGACCCCACCCCAGATCAATGAAAACAAAGATAACAGATGCTGAAGCCAGGGAAATGTACAAGGTTTAATATTCTTAGGAGAAGGACTAGAAAGAGAACTAAATAAAGAGGAAGCCCTCCATGGGTGTTGAGGAACAGTGCAGAAAAAAATTGGAAGTTACTTGATGCATAGAAAGAAAACTAACTGTGGGGTCTGATCAATCTGTGGTAGAATTCTAGCCCTTCTGCTTTTTAGCCTGTGTGATGCCAGACAAGCATCTAACCGCTCTGAGCCCCTGCTTCCGAGTTTTGAAAAGGATTGCTGCAAGCAAGAGCAGTTTGCTGGTGTGCAACAAATCTCAGTTGTCATTATTTGGAACCCAGAAGGAACCGTCAAGCTTGAAAAGGTGGATAGTTAAAGATATGAGTATGGATCCTAAGCAACTCTCTCTCGTTGCTTAGAGAAGCAACCCATCTGGGAGAAGGCCACCACATCTGAGACCTCAGCTGCATATGATGTACCTTACTTGGGGGAAAATAATTATTTTTATCTTAAGACTAATGTAAATAGTCCTGGCTGGTGTGGCTCAGTGGACTGAGTGCTGGCCTGCAAACCAAAAAGTTGCCAGTTCGATTCCCAGTCAGGGCACATGCCTGGGTTGCAGGCCAGGTTCTTGATTGAGGCTGTGGGAGAGGCTATCAATTGATGTCTCTCTTACACATTGATGTTTCTCTCCCTCTTTCTCCCTTCCTTCCCTTCTCTCTAAAAATAAATAAATAAAATATTAAAAAAAAACTAAAGTAACTATGTCATTGATTACAATGCCAAATTTGTATCAATTCGTTAAGATAAGCCTCCCTCCCCTTTCTTGAGACTCATTAGGGAGCACTCTTCACATGTCTCGGCTATCAGTGTCCCCTGGCCTTTGGATAGAAAGCATAGCCTTGAGTATCACGAAGGCCTCACCATTCTGTGTGGGCTGGGACATTCAGAGGTCATTCCTTCTGGACATTTAAGTCACCACTCTTTGTGTTCGTTCCCAGTGAGAGGCTGTACCACATAAATATATATATATATTTTTTCTACTATATTTTTTCTTTGTATTTGTAGCACAAACAGCAGCACATTGTACACATTGTTTAAAGTCCTGGATTTTGCGAGGAGGAAGCTAGAGACTGTTTATTCAGTGGTGAAGAGGGCCAGGGGGACAAGCCGCCCTTCTGTTGACTGCAGACCGGGCACTGTGGGTCCCACGTAGAAGCGGCTCTTAGAGCCAGCACACCGGCTCTGGCTTACACGGGCCCTGTGTTTTACCTTAATACTATTTCCTGCAGAGCATCTCACCCCGTGAAGAGCTTCATCTGTTTTTATAGCTGTACAGTATTCTTTTACGTAGATGCATTATAATTTATCCAGCCAATATTCTGTTGACGTTTTCAGCCTCTTGCTGTTTAAGCGTTGCTGCAGTGAATGACCGTGGGCCTAAGTCATTCTGCATACGGGAGTGCCTTTTGCCCTGTGAATTTTGGGAAGTGGAATAGCTGGGTCAAAGGATACGTGCATTTATAGACTGTCCTTCACAGAGGTTGTCCCAATTTCCACTTCCACCAGCAGCGTGCGAGTACGCCTGCGTCCTCATACCCCGCAGTTCTGCCGATGTGCTGGGTGAAAGACGAGACTTCCCGATAGGTGCAGAGTGCATCTTTCCCATTGTGAGTGACACTGAGAGCCTTTTCCTATGTTCTAAGACTCATTGGGGTTTTCTTTGCTGGGAAGAGGTGTTCAAATCTTTTGTCTATTTTTTGTCTATATCTTTTGTCCAAACAAGTGGGCTTGTTTCCTGTTGAATTTAAGGAATTCTTTATATATTTAGGGCAATTAGCATGGTGTCTATTGCAGATATTTTTACTTTCCAGTCCTGTCATTTGTCTTTGATTTTTTTTTCTGTAGAACATTGTGACCTCTGTGTTTTATGTGTGTCATAAACATAGAGATATTCTGCACTGAGATTATTAACTCAGTGTTGCATGGTTTCTTATATCACTCATAAGGTGCTATATTTTTTTACATTTAAATTTTTGTACCACTTGGAATTTTTCCTACTGTCAGGTGTGAGTGGTAGGGTCCAACATTATTTTTTGATGGCCATTCAGTTGTCCTAAAGCCTTTAATGGAATAGTCTGTCTTTTCTCCACTGACTTGAGCTATTATTCTCTAAGCTGTATTAAACTTATCACATACTAAATTCCATATGCCCTTAAGTCTTATCTCTGGACTTTCTATTCTTTTTCATTGACTGCTCTGACTATTCGTGTATTAGCACCACACATTTTTAATCACTTTACAATAGACTTTCATCCCTACATTGGGAAAAGTCTCATAATTATTCTTTTTCAGGAGTTTCTTCATTCTTTTGCTTGTTTATTTTTCCTTCCACACGTTAGAATCAACGTATTTAGCTTTACAAGTTCATATTCTGTTGGCTTTGTGTTACACACTGATGAACATGGAGGGGACTATGGCTTTACGTGTGTTACTTTACAGAGCAGTGGACCTGCCCCTTGGTTAGTGCGATATACTGGGTGTCCCCCCACAAACACCACCCACCAGATGCAACACTGCCGTGCCTTTGGGATGCAGTGGGTGACTGGGAGAGAGGCAAGCAGTAGTTACCACTCTTTTCTGGGGAGTGGAGCAGATAACCTCTCCTCCCGTGGGAGCCTAGGAGCGGGTGTGTAAAGGTGTTCACCGTGACAGTAAGTGTGAGGGACGACTGCCCACCAGGGCTTCCTCAGGACACACTTTAATGACTCAGAGGAACTTGGTCTTATGACCCTGGAGGTCTGGGACACTAACAGTGTGTGTGCGGTATTTTATCTGCTGAAAAGGATAGCGCAAGACAGGTGTAGGGTTAAGAGGAAGAGCCCAGTGGGACTGAGTTTAAATCCCAGCCCTGTCGGTTGTGTGATTTTGGGCATTTGATTTCCCCAGCTCGCACTTTTCTCACCTTGCAGAAACACCTTGTAGAATTGTCAACATTAGAGTTAATATATGTCAGGATTCTAGCAGGGCACCTGGCATACAGTAGGTATGCACTGAATAAATAGTTAGATGCACGTTTTGCACCAAAGACAAACTTGACTTACTTTACAGTCTCTCTGAAGTCCTTGGCCACCCTCTCCTGAGGAGAGTAGCCCATATGCCAGAGACAGACCCACTTCCTCAGGTCCACAGGGAGGGCAGCTAACAGAGGGGACAGGGTTTCCGGCTGGAATTCCAAGCATTTCGGCGCTTCCCCAGCGACTCTGCTCTCAGTCCGTGGGTCACGTGGGTGCCCTCATCTCAGGGCATTGCTGTGCATCCCATTTTTCAGGACAGTTTCTCAAGTTTCTGTGTCGTCCTAAAATGGAGATATTTTACATATAAACAAGTAGAACCTTGATTCTTAAAAAAAAGTCATACTTTTCTGATTATGATTTAAATATATGCTCGTTTAAGGAAATATAGAAAATATAGAAAAATATAATCAATATTAGTTTGTGATGCCATAGAACAGACCATGTTCCTTCTGGGCCCATTTCTGTGTCTCCACTGCCCTCCACATGGACGATACTGCCATCTATAACCAAACTTGTGTAGACATCTCCGTTCATGTAGAGACTCCCATGGACGTGTGCGTAGGGTCATCTGCTCATCTCCTCTGTTGTCTTTCTCTTTAACATTACATCATATCGTCTATGTTTTCCAAAAGTTCTGGTAAGCACAATTTTTTACGGCTGCATAATAATTGGTACATTTTTCTTTTAAAAGTCAAGAATTACGCAAGCAGATCTTATCTCTATTAACACTGGTTAGGGAGAGCAAACAAAGATCAGAGAGTCATTATTTATACCTTTTCATTTAAATATTAAGCAAGTAAAGTAAACAAACCTTCAGTTTCTGAAAGCTTAGAATTACAATAATCAGTGAAAGCCATGTAGAATTATTGTTCTTGTCCCTTTTTCAGCAAAAAATAATGTTTTTTACAGTTATTACTGAGTCGCACAACTCTGTTTTTAGGAGAGATCCATTAAAAAATCAAAAGCAAGAATTATTTCCTTTCTATCCTACCCAGAACACAGCGTGTTTATTCTCCCTACGAGGGCAAAGTTGAATATTTCTGTAAAGAAAAACAACCTGGAAATCCAGAGTGATTTGAGCCAAATGGTAAATACAAGGCAAATAAAGTAAATCAAAAAATCCTTGTGGGAAAATGAGCTACTCACTTCTGTCTTCCTGGCACGACCACTTTTTGCTGTATATCTGGTGGTTGACCACAAGATGTCACCATGGCATCTTTAATCCCAATAGTCATGGAGCTGGCTGGGGGTGGGGAAAGAACAGAAAAAGAAAATCTTACAGTTTTATGCAAAATGGAATAGTTCTTTCTTTTTTTTTGGCAGGCAGCCAGACTAATAAAAATAATTTCTTAAAAAACCAACACTATGAATTGAAAAGGTTTTCAAGAAACATCTGCACAGTGAAACTGTTAACTCTGAAGAAGTCCAACTTTGTATTTATACTGTATAAATTAAAATGGAAAATAAAAACCCATTTGGGCCAATGTACAGATTCTCCAAAGCATGAGAGAAATAATTCTGAAGTCAATCCATTTTCAAAACGACAGTATTAAATTTGGAGGGGGTAATAACTGATAACCAAACCCTGCTCAGTGAGGCTTCAAAAAACCGGTTTCTAAAAACAAGTGTTGTTCATTAACCAAATTTCCCTTCAGACTCATAGTGAAACATCATTTTCTTCAACCAAACCTCTCCAGTGCCTGTAATTTATTTGGTCTTTTGAGCCAATTTCCCTGACTTTTTGAGGGATATTGAGAGTAACCCAGGAGGCCTCAAGGGATGAAAGCTTCATGATCTTTGGGTAAACTAGATTTGTACATTAGAATTCTAAAATGTCACTTTCCAAAATTTGTTTCTTCAAATGCTAATCTGACAAGTGTTAGGGAAAAAACCAAACTATTCCACAGTAAAATATGTTTGGGGAAAATGCAAAATGTATCTTTCTCTTACAGACTTTTAGTTTATGTTAAAATGGTAAAGGCTCTGGCAAGTCCTGTGGAAAGAAAAGGATCTAAATTTGTTTAGCCAAGGATTTTCCACATTTATGTGATAATAGATTTCTTTTTTGGAGGGGTTACCTCTCATCGGCAGTATTTTAGAACGTCACTTAAAATATTGGCTCAACTTTGCTTTAAAGCCAAACTGAGTTTGAGGTGGGCTCACCTTGGGAATTTTGGCATGAGAGGCCTTGGAAAAATCTCAGACTCTTGCCCTCCTGCCTCATTGCCCTTAACTAGTCAGGCAAATTAGTTAGGGGGCTAGGGAATGGCCCAGACAGCCAGGGCTGTGAGACAGAGCGCCTGTGGCTCCTCTCGCAGCTCCTACACTTCCCAGAGTCCCGACACTGCGCCTTTTTCAAAATATAACACACACAAAGAAAAGGGTATAAATTGCAAGTATACAGTGAAGAACTGTTATAAACTGCCTCACACACTCCTGTAACCAGCACTGGATCAGGAAACAGTATAAGCTCCCAGAAGCCCCTTCATACCTTTTCCAGTCACATCTCCCCACAAGGGTAACCATTATCTGACTTTATGCCCTTTCTTTCCAAATTACTGGATATGTCCTGGAAGACAGAGACAGATCTTGATACCCTTGGATTTGTTTAATGTCCAGAATAGGACATAGTGAAGGATGGTCTGTGCGGCTCATCGATAAGCATGGACCACACATGCACACGTGCCCATCAGATTCCAGCACAGGGTGATGGAGAGTCCCGGAGTCAGACTCCCGGGTTCAACCCTGCCTCTTCCCTCCCTCTTGCCTGACTCTGGGACCTCAAGTTCCTGATTTGCGAGAGTAGCCTGGATTATTGGGGTGGGCCCTCAACGTCATCACAAGTACTGTCTTTATGAGAGACAGGCGAAGAAAGATTTGGTGCCCACACACACGGGAGGTGATGTAAAGATGGAGCAGAGAGAGATGGCATCTGCTGCAGGGATTCAGCCAGGAATGAAGGAATGCTGGCGGCCACCTGAAACCATAGGAGCCCCTGGATGGAGGGAGTGAGGCTCTGCCAGCACGTGATTTGGGCCCAGTGAAACTGATTTCAGACTTTGGCCTCCAGGACTATGAAAGAATAAATGTCTGTTGTTTTAAGCCAAGTTTGTGGTAATTTGTTACAGCAGCCATGAGAATCTAATACACTTACCATGTGATAGGTGTTTGGAAGAATTCAGAAAAAACGTCCTTCGTGGAGCTTATGTTCTAATGTGGAAGAGACAATCAGCAGATACGCAGATGCACAATTTAGTGTCTGATATGATGCTTGCTACATACTAAAAATAAAGCAGGGTGGTAGGCGCTAACGGAGCCTGAGAGAATGGCAGGCAATGAATGGGACGGGGTGTGCAGGGTTCTGCAGGCGGTGCAAAGGAAAGGGTAAGGGTTTGTATTTTCTTGAGCATGGCTTGGAATTTTCAGTACATTTGGGAAGCCAGGGGCCCCTCCTCAAGTTATCCTAGGAGGGCTTCCAGATTAGGGCCAGTTGATGAAAGTCCCTGAACTATTTAGCCCTTACTTTGTTGTCTCTGGAGATTTCTTTAATCTATCTAAATTTTAATAGCCTCAACCAGGTTAGATTAACTCATTTGTAAGGCTCCAGCTCCTAATACCAGAAACCAACGTTCACAGCCCCTTCCTGAGCAGGGAGGCCACCCACAGTCTGAAACACAATGGCTTTTCTGCCGGTAGCGATCCTACGCAGGACCACTAGAGGGAGGCGGGCGAGGCTACCTTTGCAGAACTGGAATGTTGAGAATAAGACTGAAGATGTGTTGTTTAAAAAAAAAACAAAACCCTTTGCTCACTCCCTTGATCTGCTTCTAATTATACACAGGGGTAGACTCTTAACCACACACATTTCAGCCAATCCTAGATGGCCCAGTCTTCTGCACCCACAAAGCAGTCAAACCACAGGCGAGGCACTTTCAGACCAGAAAAGTGGAGCAAAGAGTCACTGATACAGTGCCCCACCCTCTTCCCCTGTCATCAAGAGCCTCCTGGAACTGAGAAGCCGCTTTTGCTAACATTCCCCACCAACTGTCTGAACTCCCGAAGGCTAAAGCTGAGACTTGGCCCAAATGTCTTTCTAAATTCTTCCCAGTAATTTTATAATTGCTCTTCTTTTCTCTTCGTGGTTAGTGTTAGAGGCTGGCAAACAAATGATCCTCTTTCCTCCCCACATCAAAGTAGAAACAAAATAATTTGGAGTTCGTGTAGTGAAAACGTCAATTTCAGGGGTCTAAAGACCATTTTAAGAACAATTACAAGGGGAGGTAAAATTTAGAGGCACTTTAATTTTAGCACATATTTTTTAATTTTATTTTAATCATTGTTCAAGTACAGTTTTCTCCCCTTTACTCCCAATCCAGCCCACCCCCCCACTTCCCTCCCATTACCACCCTCCCCCTAGTTTTTATCCATGTGTCTTTTAACTTTCTTCCTGTAAACCTTTCCCCTTTTCCCCTGAAACTCCCTCCTCTCTCCTCTGGTCACTTTCTGCCTTTCCTCTAATGCAGTGTCTTTGACTATACCCTGCTTCTTTCTTTGTTTTGTTGTTTAGGTTCCTGTT